>CAEFZX010013238.1:0-19184 GCA_903066825.1 Alfaro cultratus | reverse complement strand
GTATTACAATCAGATGTATGATGTTCCCAACAGTCCTGCAGCACAGCCTTAGTTCAGAGTCCGGGTCCAAGGTGAGGGTATTGTGTTCAAAATTGAGCATCACCATTTTGTTACATGGAGAAATAAAATTTTCTGAAACATTCAACAAGACAGACCACATGCCTCTTTGTCTTCTTCTTCTGTTTTTTATTGGCGCATGGCAACCACCTTAAGGTGCATTTACCGCCGCCTACCGGACTGCAGTGTGGTCATCAATGATTTCAGAGGGAATATAATAATACACACCTCAATGGTATGCACGAATGTGCAAATTGACATCCACACACACATATATATATATGTATATATATATATATATATGTGTGTGTGTGTGTGTGTGCATACACACACATACATACATACTTTAAATACGATTACCGTAAATAATCCAGTGTTTGTCAAAAATCTAATTAATTGATTTCTAACAGAATTTGATTTCCTATGATTTATCATACAAAATCCTATTTTCTCTCTATTTAGTATCGACGTTAAATGCTGACGTTCCTCTAAATACTTATTACATTCTAATAAGACAAGCATGCTCTGTTTACCTAAAAAAAGTACTTTTATTCTTAACATATTTTACAGACTCCACTTCACTTTTTAAAACTTTTTTACGCCCTTCTTAATAAAAAATTAGACTACTATGAGAAATAAAATCAGCTTTCTTGATCATGGGAGGAATTTAATTTGTTTACACTTTGTTCTCAATGTACACACATTTGAAATACAAGTATATAGACATGGTTACTTTTGTTTTTGCGCTTTAGTTAACGGCTTCAGATCATCAAAAATAATTTTAATGCTGGAATGAGAAAACCTTATTACACTATGAAAACACATTTCAATTTATTAAAGGAAAAGTAAATCAATGTAATTAGAATCAGTTTATTTATATATTCCACTTCACAACACGTGTGAATCGGAATAATATCGGAATTAAAAAATAAAATGAAATGAGTGGAGTCATACATGTCACAACCGTTCGCTATAACTGGGAATTAGTGTTTAAGTTTAACGTCACCCTGAAGAATTTTGCTGAATTTTGCCTGCAGAAACATTTTAATTCTGCAATGTCGGAGGCTTTTCAAGTTTGGACAGCATGTTTAAGATCATCCTATAGTACCCAGAGTTTGGCTAGACCACTCCAAAGCTTCATCTTGTTGAAGCTACTTGAGAAACCATCTTGTGGAAAGATTTCAACCAATGCAACCAAATTTTACACAGGTAAATTAAACTTGTTTGTAGACTTGATTGGGCAAAGATTCTCGGTTATGTCAGATTCTGTCTGTTTGCACTCTGACTCTAAACAGAAATGTAAACTGTGATTTTTCCATTTGTACCCAGATACAAATGGACTTTTCCGTTTGTCTCCAGGAAATGTAATAACACAAAAAGACAATCGAGTTTTCCTAAACATACCAGAATAATATCAGCTGGAAGCAGTAAGCTCAGCTACATGCACAACAACAGACATAGCTTAGAAGGTGGACAAGTAACTTAATAAATATCAATTCAACATATTGTCATAACTTTACAAAAATGCTTTAAACAGACCATTGGTACAGCTTCATATTTCTAAACACTGCATTTGAAATTATTAGGAGAACAGTTTATCCAATCTAAGTCAGCTTTAGACTTTTTTCTAAAAGTCTAGGCTGGGATGGTGAGGTGTTTACATAACTTTGCATATGTATGTCCAAATTTCTGTGTTTTAGATCTTTCCAGTTTTGGTTGAATGTTTTTTTGGAAGACTTCTATTCTGTGTGAGTTTTTATGTGTAAATTCAAATTACTTTTTAGGCTAAATGTTTTATTACATGTGTTGCATGAGAAAGGCTTCTCACCCGTGTGAATCCTCATGTGATCTGTTAGATGAGTTCTTTGAAGGAACCCTTTTCCACAAGTCATACACGAAAAAGGCCTATCACCTGTGTGAATCCTCATGTGATCCGTTAAATGAGTCTTTTGAAGAAAACTTTTACCACAGGTCAAACAGGAGAAAGGCCTTTCACCCGTGTGAGTTCGGAGGTGTTTGTTTAAAAGACTTTTGATAGTGAAACTTTTTCCACAGGTCAGACATGGAAAGGGCTTCTCTCCTGTGTGAGTTCTCAAGTGACAAGTTAAGTTTCCCTTTTGACTGTAACTTTTTCCACAGGTCACACATGAGAAAGGCTTTTCACCTGTGTGGCTTCTCATGTGTAGTTGTAACTGACTTCTTTGAGTGAAACCCTTCCCACAGATGCTACACGAAAATGGCATCTCACCTGTGTGGATTCTCATGTGATAAATCAAATTACCTTTCTGATTAAAGCTTTTTCCACAAGTCATACAAGGGAATGGCTTCTCACCTGTGTGGATTCTGACGTGTATATTCAAACTGCTTTTGAACCTAAATGTTTTCCCACACGTCAAGCATGAGAAAGGCTTCTCATCTGTGTGAGTTGTGGCATGATGAGTTAAATGAGTTTTCTGAGTAAAACCTTTTCCACAAATTGAACACGAGAAAGGCCTTTCACCGGTATGAACTCTCACATGGTTGGTCAAAAAACTTTTTTGAGAAAAACGTTTTCCACAAGTCGGACATGAGAAAGACTTTTCCTTTGTGTGATTTTCCATGCTTTGAGACAAAAGACTATTGTGAGGAGTAAATTCAGCACAAATTTCAGAAGAACACACACTGTTATTATGTTGGCATCTCTTGCTTTGTATTTGCTCTTCTTCATCTGTCTCTGATTCTGTGTCTTCATCACTGCTTCCGTCCTGATGCTGGATCTCAGTTTCAGACGGACCCTGAGAGATGACCTGGTTCCAGTTTGGTTCTAGTTCAATGTGGTATTTTTCCTCATTACAAAGAGTCACCATAACGGTCTCAGTTTCCTGCTTCAGCTCAAACCGTGCTTCATCATGACTGATGCAGAGTTCATCCTCTTCCTTTTTAATCTCTGGATGTTCTAGCTCATCCTGTTCTTCTTTGATCTGCAAGGGTTCTGGTTTCTCCTGGTCCACTGGGAGGCTCCTCTCCTGGTCCCCAAGCTGCTGGCCAACAAGAACCTCCTCCTTCTCAACATAATGCTGTGAATCTGAAGAAGCAAACAGAAAAGAAAATAGCTTATGTTGTGGGAAAAAAATATATATTTTACCAAACACTATCAGGTGAAATCACTCAATCAAGTTTATTCATATATTGTGCACAATACAGAAAACTTGTATGACAATCAATAATGAAGCAGGTCTGGGTGAAAAACTCTGCTAGGCAGAGTCAACACATAGGTTTTTTAGCAAAATAATGAATCCAAAACAAGGAGCGAGACAGTCTGGTTCCCTTGCAGCTGTAGAAAACAATTTCCAATCTTGTACATGTAACCCAAAGAGTGCTATATTAAAAAGCATTTAATATAACATGATCAGCAGATATTAACTTACAGTAATTTTCCACCACACTTATTATCCAGATAAAATAAAAGCACTTTAAAAAATCTGCACAATATTTTGGTAATGTTGTGTGCCAATAGTCTGTGGGGCTGTGGGGCCGAGCTGACAGCAGAGAGACAGGTTTCATTTAATAACTCGACAGCCAACCACTGGCAGCTGTATCAACATAACGTCAAACATTCACTGTTTACAACTCAGTGAATGCAAACAGTAGCTCAACAGTCTGGCTCTGTCAGCCGCTTCTCCTGTAATGCAACCAGGTAAGATCAGTGCAACTAAGCAAAGTTAATCATGATGCCACACCTATAAATGACCCTTACGCATTTAAGAACAGAAAACCTCCTCAGTTGCACAATCCTTGCACAGTATTTTTCAAGTTATAATCTCATAATTACTGTACAGTATATTCTTAATGTTTGTTTTTGTTTACATTTTATATATTTTAATAGTTTTTTATATCTTAGTGTGAACCTACATGCTGCTGTTACACCTGAATTTTATTTTATATATATGGAGGATTTGGGTGAGGAGAAAAAAAAGGAAAAAAAAAAAAAGAAAATCTGACATTCTATTAAAAAAAGACAGAATTCTGAGAAAAATATTCTTAGAATTTTGGTTAAACTCATGTGAACCAAATGAAACGTGAGACTCCTTTCTGACATGTTTATGACCAACAGATCACAAACACCTGCGCCACAGAGCTCTAAAGCCGTAATATACCATATATAAGCGCCGCTTAATTTCAGCCCAGGGCGACCGTTGGCTTGTTTGACCGCAAATGAAAAACGATTTGTAGATTGACTTAAGGAAAGGCAAAACCTGGTAAACAAGAAATGGCTTGGACGAAATGAAACGCATAACGCCAGAAAACTTACGTGACTGGTCTGTAATGCGTATACCTCAAAAATGAACTGCAAACCGCATCAATTATCTCTAAATCCTCTCATCAGGTAAAGGTTTGTACTCCTGGTGGTTCATACCTATTTGGTGAACGATTATCTGGGGTATCCGGTTGACATCCAGCAATCTGCGCTCACCATCGATCTCTTCCTCGGACTTTACGACTATTTCCTTAAGCTCCGTGAACGTTTCTTCGACACGAGTTAATTCATCGTCACTAATCTCTTCCTTACAGTTTGGTGAAGACATTTTGATTATAGATACCCATAAATTCAGCCCAGACACACAACGGGACTCAAAATGACACCCGACAAAGATAAGCTAACACCGTTAGCATCTCAGTTGGAGGATTCTTCTTCTTCTTCCTCTTCTATTTTTGTGGTGAATTATTGCCACCCTATGGATGAGTCGTGCATCACAATGGCTTTACAGCATGTCTATGCCAAAAACTATTTTAATACGGACCGATCCTGCCAAAATTATAAATAAATAAATAAATAAATAAATAAATAAATAAATAAATAAATAAATAAATAAATAAAATACACATTTAAGAAAACAAAATCATAAATAAATAATTTCTACACTTATTTAGTTATGTTGAATTTTATGTCATCTATTGTCAAATTTGGCAGGATAAGTCTTCCTGATTTTAAGGTCCATGTTTTCCTGAAATAAATACACCATAACTTTAAAACTGAAAAACCAAAACAGCCAGTTTACTGCAAACAACATGTTGAAAGTTACATAAAATATATACGAGCACAGATGAACAATAACAGCTGTAAACTTAAATATACCATCTCTTATGAACAACCAAATAACACGAAGTAATGATTTTTATTTATTTGTATATTTCATAAATAAAACTACAAATACAACTGGTCTCCAGTACAATGCTGTGATTGTTCTGTTATGTGCTGTAAAGCAAAGTTACATAGATTTGATAACAATGTCATCATCAACTTACTTGCATTCAACAACCAAGATGAAAAACGAGACTTATTTACAAACCTTTACACATTTACCTCTGAACTCTTCATGACGTCACATCCAGTTTAAGTTTGCTCACGTTGCAAAGTGGGAACCAGTGGATTCGCTGAGTTTTGTGCTCAGTGACAAGGCTAACTGTTAGTAGCAATGCAAATCAATGCCTTTGTCATTTTGTGCATGTCATTTTAGAAATGGGGGAGCATGGGGCGTGCTGTGGTGGCGCAGGGGTTTAGCACGCCCACATTTGGAGGCCCCAGTCCTTGACGCGGAGGTCGCTGGTTCGACTCCCGGTCCCGCCGCATGCCCCCCCCCCCTGCCAGCCCACCGCCGCGGAAAATGCGAGCCACCAGCGCCGCAAAAAAACTCTTCGGAGGAAAAAAATGATAAATAATAGGGGAGCATGTCCTAAAATATTATCATAAACCGATGTGCTCACAGTTTTAATGAGAGTTGTTCAAAGTTGTTGACCGTCTTAAAAACTCATATCATGTGATTTATTATGTTTAAGGTTTTTAGTTTTTTGTGTTCAGCACTTGGTCATGAATAAGGGGCTAAACAAAGTTTTATTTACTTATTGATAAACTGCATTTCTCTTCAAAATAGTGATCTGGTCCAAATATGTAAAGATTTTTGTAAGCAGATTAAATATTGCCTCTTAGTTTGTGAGGCACTCTAGGTTTAAAGCAGATTAAAAGTAGATTTTAATCCAAACTGTAGGCCTGAATATGTCTTGTCAAACAATTATTAACTTCAGATTATAAGTTAATACAATTTTTAACCAATTGAATTTAAATTAACTATCTGGTTGCCTGTAAATCATGGAATAGAACTAATAACATGGAAATAACTAGAAATTGAGGAAAAATGCTGAAATTGGAAGAAATTTAAGATAAACATTGCATATGTAGTGGAGAATATATGATAAAATGAACATTTGTTTAGAAGATTTCTTTAAAATTTTAGGGTAACATTAATAAAAGGACTGGTAAATTGCTGAAAGTACTTATCTGGTACTCGTTAGAACCTCTGAAATATTTAATCACATTTCTTGACAACAAAAAAATATCACAAACATAAAGTTTGTTGTTAAATTTACACTGCAAAAACAAATTAAAGTAGTAAGCTCAAGTTTCTGATGTAAAGCTCACATACAGTATGCGACCAAAGTGATTATTTATCATAAATAAAACCCTGATTTATTCTTGTTTTCCTTTAAAAACAAACATTTCACGCTGAATTTTAGCTTAAATACAGACTCTAGCTTCTAAACTGGGAATTCTCAAATATATTAATTTAATAAATTCAATAAGAAAACGCTGCCATAACTGTGAGCAAACAACTGATGGAGTAGAAAAAGTATTTACACCATTACAGATTCCCTCTGCTTGCTCTCTTCTTGTCACACTTGAATGTTTTAAGTTAAAATAAAAATCAGAAACATGTAACCTGAAAAAAAATAACAAAAATTTATTTTTTAAGTTTTATCTGAGTGCACCAAATAAAGACGGAAAAAATATCCAAACCAAATTGACATTTAATGAAAAAGGTATTTGCTACCGAACCCTAAATGTCTTCATGTGATACCATATGAATTTCAGTTTCATATTTCAAATTTTTTTTTTTCTTTTAAACACTTTACGGCCCCAATTTTGCTCCGTAGTTGCCGTTCCATTCATGTTGAACATTAGTAGCAGAGACAGTTTTTACATGAAGAAGCTGGTGTTTATTTAGATATGCTAGAATTTGTTTAGTATGACCTAACGTCACTCTAAAGTGAACCTCTGTGTGTCTGTGTAAGAGCAAATAGTTTTATTCTTTCCTTATAGTTCTTACGGTGTGTTCAACACAAGATTGTACTGAAGACACATTCATTTATTAGAGATGTGTTCAAGTGAACATTGTTCAGACACGGATGCTATGGATTTTTACATTCAAGTAACCAAAAAGCAAAATAAGAAGAAATATGTGAGGGGATGATTTAAAGTTCATAGCTGTATAAAATGCTTCCCACAGGTCACACACAGGACTTCTATCTTGTGTGAATTCTCACGTGTTTTTTTAAACGACTTCTTCGGCTGAAGGTTTTTCCACAGGTGCTACATGGAAATGGCCTCTCGCCTGTGTGAATTCGCATGTGAACTGTCAAATGGCCTTTCTGACTGTAACGCTTTCCACATGTCAGACATGAAAATGGCTTCTCACCTGTGTGAGTTCTCATGTGATCAGTTAAGTGACCTTTGTGACTGTAACTTTTCCCACAGGTCTCGCATGAAAAAGGTCGGTCACCCGTGTGACTTCTCATGTGAAGCGTTACTTGACTTCTTTGACTAAAACTTTTACCGCAGGTCACACATGAGAAAGGCTTCTCGCCCGTGTGGATTCTCATGTGCTGCTTCAGATTGCTTTTTAGGTTAAAAGATTTATCACAAGCATTGCAGAGAAACGGTTTCTCACCTGTGTGAATTCTCATGTGATCCGTTAACTTATGTTTGAGAGTGAAACTTTTTCCACAGGTCAGACATGAGAAGGGCTTTTCGCCTGTGTGGATTCTCAGGTGATTGTTCACAATACTTTCTCGACTGAAACATTTTCCACAAAACTTGCATGAGAAAGGCTTCTCACCTGTATGCGTTCTCATGTGGTAGATCAAGTGAGTCTTTTGAGAAAACAACTTATCACACATCATACATGAATACAGAGTTTTGTCTTTGTGAGTTTTCTTCTGCTCTTTTTGTTTTAATTTGTCAGGATTGTTATCATACTCTCTGGTTTTCTGACATCTGTTATTTTGCTTCGGTTCTTCATCGCTGCTTATTTCTGTGTCTTCATCATTGCTTTCTTCTTGATTTCGGTTCTCAGCATCACAGCTGTCCTGAGAGACGAGTTGCTCCCTGATTGGTACGGGTTCACTGCAGCTTATTTCTACATTGGTAGGAGATGCGGGAAAGGTTTTGATCTCCTGCTTCTTCACCATAAGCTGTTCTTCATCCTGACTGATGCAGAGCTCATTCACTTCTTCTTTTATCTGCAGATTTTGTAGCTCACTCTGTTCTTCTTTCACTGGTTCCTCCTGGTCAGAAAAATCCTCCTCCTTCTTCTTAACATCATGATGTTGAAGGTCTAGACAAGCAAACAGACATGAAAAATGACATAAAATTGATTAATTGTCCAACTTATTCCCAAAACAACAAAAGATTTAATACCAACTAAATTCAAACATAAAATATCAGAACTTTGTGATGCTGAGCAATAAAAATTCACAAAAAGAGAAAATCTTCTAAAATAAAAACGTGAACTGCATATTATGTTAAGACTGGATGCACACCTGCTTCTGTATCTACATCACGTCATCTCTTCACTTTTCTCTTTCTTTAAATCGTCAGTTTGATTTGCTTAGACCTTTACAAGTAAGCATTCTGTTTCTCATTTTGGAAAATCTTGTCTTTTGCCGTTATTCTCCATTCCTATGTTAAAAGTATTTCCTTATTCCAAAATGTTTTCTGAGCCAAACTTCTTCCTCTAACCCTCACTGGGTCCACTTTGGTCTGCTTTGTTAACATAAAGAGCTCCAAATGAAGAGCAATTTCTGCTTTTCACTCAGTGTGCTGCTGCAGAGGCTGGTGTGGAAGTGGAAATTTATGTTGTGATTTAAACAAGGCAGAAAAATGAGAGCAAAATGCATGTTTCTTTCACCTGCAAATATTGCTAAAATGCGCAAAATTTCAGACAAAATTTTACTCTTTTTCAAAATCTTTTGGGACAACAAAAATGATGTCTATTCACTAAATGCAAGAATAAAAACAAGAGATCAATTTTAAAGCATTCACTAAAATCAGTAGTTAAGTTAAATTTACAAAGCATTTAGTAGAGATCCACAAGTCTGGATGAACCAGAGCTCCACAAATCTCTCCTCCAACCATAAAACAGTTAATTGAGCTTTTCCAGACTTAAAACTTTGGATTATACTTAAGGTATAATAAAAGCAATGTGACAGGTTTACTTTGTAATACCTGAAAAGGTAATACATTAAAACAACCATTTCACAGACGTTTCGGATAGCAGGAAAGAAAAACTGAGTAAAACAATTGTGACTGATTTTTTCCTCTTTAAACAGATTTAGAGAAGATTCTGAAATATTTACATATTGTAGACAATATATATTTTAATACACAAATATTTATAAAAAGATATTTTTTATTCATGTTAGTTTCCCTCTGTCAATTCATACCCCCAATTTCTAGGTGTGTATTTCATTGAAATATTTTTGCAAATAAGCATAAAAAGGCTCAAGTATCTCTCCTAATTCAATTCTTTTTCTGATGATTTTGCCTTATTTGCTGTTTTCACATTTGGTTTGACTGATTATTACATAGGACGATTAAACTCCTTATTTGAACTGATTTCCAGAATAACCAACGTGTTTTTTATTGCCTTGTAGAGTCACAAAACCTGAAGGTCACAGATGCAACAGCAGCACAAACAGTACTGATACCGTAATACGCAGCGTATAGGCGCAGCTAATGTACAGAGACAAACGGTCGGGTCTTTTGCCTCCCTCTTTCAACAACTCCCGTGTAAAGGCGCTCCTTACAGTACGAATAATTATACTATTAAAAACCCAACCAAAATATTAATTACTTCAGCTTTGAGTCCGAATAATCACAACTTATGTAATTGGATGTTCTCTATAGCTCTAAAATGAAATTTAAACCTCATCACGCAACATTCAGACACAGGACCTCATCGGTATAATGACATTACCACCCCTGGACCTTCATACCTGTACGTTTTACGATCAGTTGGGTTTTTTCGCTGAAATCCAAGCGGTCATCGATCTCTTCCTCGGATTTTACAATGATTTCTTTAATGTCTGGTAATGTTTCTTCAGCAGGAGGCGAAGGCTCGTTGGTGAAATCTCTCTGAGATGAAAGCGAAGACATTGTTGCTCCAGGTAGTCATTTATTGATTATCTCGAACAAAATGTAAACAAAACTGGCTAGCAGCTCCGTTAGCTTCCGTTGTTTCATTACGTCACGCACCGAAAGTACGTCATTCTCCGGTAGCATTACTGCCATCTTCTGGAG
The DNA here is from genome assembly GCA_903066825.1 of Alfaro cultratus. Classification (NCBI taxonomy): domain Eukaryota; kingdom Metazoa; phylum Chordata; class Actinopteri; order Cyprinodontiformes; family Poeciliidae; genus Alfaro; species Alfaro cultratus. Next base: position 8,734 of record CAEFZX010013238.1, on the reverse strand, counting down.
AACGTCGGTATTACCTGTTTTCCAAATGACCCCAGAAATATACAGAGGTGTTTATAACTACATTCACTTGAATTACTTAAAAAAAAAAAATAAATAAATAATAATAATAATAATAATAAAATCAAGAAGATACAACAAACACCATAAACCTTGTTCTAACATGTAAACATGACCTGCTGTACATTTTAGTCTTATATTTTTTTTCTATTGAAAGGTTTTGATTTGATAAAGCATTTCTTATCCCTGAATTTTGTTTTGTAATTATGTCACTTTTATGATCAGATACCAGAATTTATTTCAGGGACATATTAAAATAAATATTTATTGCATGTTCTGGTCAGTTACTCACTTGGGTACATTTTTATTTAATACTTTTTTGCTTTTACTTCAGTTTGGGCAACACTTTACTTTTATTCGCACATTATTCATAGACAATAAACAAACTCGTTTGTTTGGTCCAGTCATTCTTATGAGCAAAGTTCAGGAATCCGAATTAATCTCTTCAAGTAGCATCATGCGGTGCAGCATCTTGGCCCCCTTCTCACTTATTGTGCTTTGTCTGACTTTATAGTCATGCCAGACGTCCTGCAGTGGTGTAAACTGCACCGGGTTTGCACATAATTAATGCGTTATGTCTTGACATTTGCACCAAGCAGGAGAAGAACCTTTTAAATCTAGATTTTTCATACATATTATTTTAACTTTCCTACATTAGAGCTAATGTATGATCTTGTACTTGTGAAAGTGGCAAACCACAAATACTGGGGGTCCATTTTATTTGCCTTCTGAAAAGGAATAAAAACAGAGACACAATACATGTAGAAAATGGTATGTTTTGCTTTAAAAAACATCTTTAATTTATTAATAAACTGCAAGCATTATACACTATTAAAAACATTACATGCTTAAAAATGTTTCGACATTTCTGAAGGCATTTTTGCAATATTTGTTTTTAAATGTGAAGCTTTTTTACTTTTTGCTTACTTCAGTTTCTAAAAAAGTCCCCAAGCTCCTTGATGCTAAAAAACATCAAAGCATTCACCAAATTACATCTTCTCATCTGTGTGAGTTCGCATGTGACAAATCAAATGAGCCCTTTGCCTGAAAGTATTTCCACAGGACGAACATGAGAAAGGCTTCTCGCCTGTGTGGGTTCTCATGTGAACTGTTAAAAAGCTTTTCCGAGTGAAACATTTTTCACATGTAGAACATGTGAAAGGCTTCTCACCAGTGTGAACCCTTAGATGAACTGTTAAAAAACTTTTGCGAGTAAACTGTTTTCCACATGTGTTACACAAGAAAGGCTTCTCACCTGTGTGGCTTCTCAAATGAGATTTGAAAATATCTTTTTTGCTGAAACTTTTTCCACAAGTACTACATGAAAACGGTTTCTCGAGCGAGTGTATTCTCATGTGATACGTTAAACTACTTTTTTGAATATAACTTTTCCCACAGATTTTACATGAGAAAGGTTTCTCACCTGTGTGAGTTCTTAGGTGAGTATTAAAACTTTTTTTTTGGCTGAATGATTTTCCACAGGTGATACATGAAAAAGGCATCTCACCTGTGTGAATTTTCAGATGAGTTGTAAAGTTTTCTATCTTACAGAAATTTTTTCCACAAGTGACACAGTGGAACGACTTTTCACATGCGTGATTTTTTGTGTGATAAATTAAATTGCCTTTCAAAGTAAAACTCTTTCCACAATTTATGCATGAAAAAGGTTTTTCACCTGTGTGACTTCTCATATGATAAGTTAAACTACTTTTTTGGCCAAAACATTTTCCACAAGCAATACACGAAAAAGGCTTCTCACCTGTGTGACTTCTGTTGTGATAAGCTAATTGACCCTTCTGGCTAAAATTCTTTCCACAGATCACACAGGAGAAAGGCTTCTCATCTGCATGAATTCTCATATGAATTGTTAAATGGCTCTTTTGACTGAAGCTTTTTCCACAATTGCTACACACAAAGGGTTTCTCGCCTGTGTGAGTTCTCATGTGATCAGTTAAATGACCCTTTTGTCTGTAACATTTTCCACAGGTTGTACATGAAAAGGGCTTCTCGCCTGTATGAGTTCTCAGATGTCTAATAAATGTGCTGTTATGAAAAAATGTTTCATTACACATTTTACAAGAATACCTGCTCTTACTTAAAGATATTCTTTTAAGGTTTTTTTGTTTTGCATTGTCAATGTTGCTTTTATGCTCTCTGGTTTTCTGAAGTCTTTTATTCTGTTTTGGTAATTCTGCTATAGTTGATTCTGAATCCTCTGGCTTTCTTCCTTCCTGGATCTGGTTCTGAGTTTCAGGACGATCACAGGAGTTGTGTTGGTTCCAGTTTGGTGCTGGTTCACTGCAGTATTTTTTCTCGTTAGTCAGCGTTGCCGTTAAAGTATCAATCTGCTCTTTCAGCAGAAGCTGTTCTTCATCTTGTCCCACAAAGCCAAGATGAAGTTCTTTCTCTTCCTCTTTTATCTGCACACACAATATTTCCTCCTGGTCCTCTTTTATTTGCAGTTGTTGTATATCCTCCTGCTCTTCTTTAATCAGGAGATGTTCTAGATCATCCTGGTCTTCTTTTATTTGAAGATCTTCTGGTTCTCCTTGCTCATCTTTATTCTGGTGATGCTTTAGTTCCTCTGACTCCTCTTTTATTTGTAAACCTTCTAGTTTCTTCTGGTCTAAACAGGAGGTTGATTCCTGGTTACACTGATTCTGGTCATTAAAAACCTTCTCCCCCTGAAAATCGCAATGTTGAGGCAGGTCTGGAGAAAGAGAAAGAAAAGCAAAATATAAAAGCTTAAAAAAGCAGATAAAATACAGAAAAAGTCATATTAATTCATTAGTGCACCTGAAGACTATTTTCTCAGTTTATTTAGTCCATATGTCTGCAACCTGACTCTTACATCATTACATAAAAATGATAACTTCAGTAGTTCAGGATCAAATTTTACTTTGATCTATGTTTCTTCTTATTAGACGTAAAACTATGTGTAAAATACCACCAAGAACATTTTAAACAAATATAAAAAGAGGTTAATTGTTGTGGTTTCTTAAAATTTAAATGCTCTGTCCATGTATTGTAATTTTCTAGCTAAGCTCCTTCTTCTACAAGTTCCTACAAACAGAAAGTGGGTGGAATAGCCCTTTAATCCAGCTCGACATCAGTCGTAAAACACTGTGTAGAAGCGCAACAGATACGGAAACACAATCAGCTTGACACAACAATTATCTCCTTAGTAAAACGTTATAATCGCTGGTGTTTCATGCCTGTTTGTTGTGAGGTGATCCGAGGAGTCCGGGTTAAATCCAGCAGTTCACTCTGACCATCCGCCTCTTCCTCGGACTTGATGATTTCTTCAAACTCTGTTGATGTTTCTTCGGCAGGATTTAGCTGCTCGTTCTGGAGCTGAACTGAAGACATTTTTTTTTACTACAAACACTCACATATTCAGCTCGCACACCTTTCTCGTTTTCAAGTTCACTAGAGCTGAAGGAAAGCTACCGCTGCTCATGTTATGTTTTGGCTTTTCCGTGTGTCACACTAATGTGCTACGGAAGAAACCGTAACGTAGTTTAGTTCCGCTTTGAATTTTGACTGCACGTATAAAGGACCCGTCTATCTTTGGCTAAAAAATATAAACTTAAACAACCAAGACGAGTCAAAGCGGCTTTTTATGGATTGTGTAATGAACAGCACTTTCACTTTATGTATTACACGATGTTATGAGAGCGGCATTGCAGCAGACAATACACTGTTAAGTCTCCACAGAAAAATAATTTTTTAAATCACTTGAATCGTTTCTAAAAGTGCGTGGTTCCCATACTATCAACAATTTTACCCAGAATATCACGTAACTTGCTAACATTAACACTCTCCACTTTATAAATAAGAGACATTTAATCCAATTCAGTTTATTTACATTTGCATCAATTTACAATAAATCAAGAAACGTTAGAGAAAAAAGTAATTTAAATTCAACCGTAGACATTCAAATGAATCCTAAATATCAAACAATGCGTCAAATTCACTTTATTATTCAAATTAGATTAGAAAGTTTTCTATTTCAAAGGAATCCCAGCAGATTACAGAGTCCTTGACCTGCAGTATTCAGTCAACTTTACAGTAATACCTCATACCTAGCATGTGGCAACAGTGGAGACATGAAGAAACCTCCAGCAGAACCACATTCTGGTTCTGCTGGAACCAGAACGTTCCAGCAGAACGTTCTGTCTTTTCAAACTTCGACTGGAAGTTTGAAAAGACAAAACAGATAAACAAATTCTTGTCCAATTTTATACACCGTTATTCTTCAGTTAAGACATACTGCTTATTTATATTTCAGTTTTTAATCCTTTAAAATAGGAAGTTTCTAGAAAATATTACATTCTACTCATTGGAAAATATTACATGGTTACACCTTTTCATCTTTGTGCATTCGTATGTGATGGTTCAATGAATACCTTCTCGCAAAAGCATTTCCACAGACCAAGCACAAGAAAGGCTTCTCGCCATTATGATCTCTAATGTGATAAGTTAAAGTATGTTTTTGTCTGAAACTTTTTCCACAGATCGGACAGGGGAAAGGCTTCTCATCTGTGTGAACTCTCATGTGATATTTTAGAGTCATTTTTACACTGAAACTTTTTCCACACGTCGTACAAGAGAAAGGCCTTTCACCTGTGTCAGATCTCATGTGACGTGTGACCTCCGATCGTTTGTTGAAAGTTTTTTCACAGGACACACAAGCGAAACGTCTTTTAGACGCGTTAGTTGGCATGTTAGCTTTTTGACTGTGGCTTTGTCCAGAAGTCTGACATGTGCGACTTCTTATGTGAAAATTTAGACTACTTTTCTGAGTGAAATGTTTTCCACAGGATACACATGAGAAGGGCTTCTCACCTGTGTGAGTTCTCATGTGAATATTTAAAGAATATTGTAGATCGAAACCTCTTCCACAGGTTGAACACGGGAAACGTTTTTCAGCAACATGACTTTTCATGTGACGAGTTAAAGTAGCTCTTTGAGAAAAAGTATTTCCACAAGCATTACATAAGAAAGGCTTCTCACCTGTGTGGAATCTGACATGGCAAGTTAAAGCATTTTTCTGAATGAAAGTCTTTCCACATATGTTACACGTGTGCGGCTTCCGAGGTGCGTGGGTTTTCACATGTTTATTTAAAGTACTTCTTTTAGTAAACTTTTTTCCACAGGTATCACATGAGAAAGGCCTCTCATCTGTGTGAGAGCTCATGTGACAAACTAATTTACTTATTTTACTGAAGACTTTTTGACAAGTCTTACACGAGAAAGGTTTCTCTACTCTGTGAATTCTTGTGTGTTTAGTCAATAATTTCTTTTCAGAGAAAGACTCATGACAAATTACACAAGAATACACATTGTTATCTGTGTGAATTTTCTCAATATTTTTTAGCACTAAAGTTGTAGAATTTTCATCAAGCTGTTTGATTTTTTCTTCATCTCTGCTTGATTCTTCGTCTTCAGGATTGCTTTCTTCCCAATACTTGTTCTCAGTTTCAGTCATGTTCTGGGCGATTACCATGTTGCTTTTTGGTTCTGGATCACTGTGAACTTTTTCCTCAAATGCAGGAGTCTCTATTAAGGTCTCAGTCACTGTCTTCAAGTTAAGCTGCTCTTCATCTCGACTGGTCCGGTCAGTTAAGGTAAGTTCTTGTTCTTCCTCTTTTATCTGTTCAAGTTCCGTATGCTTCTTTTGTATTTGTGGACTCTCCATTACCACCTCTTCCTCTTTAATCTGCAGAGGTTCTGGTTCCTGTTGGGCTAAACTGGAGCTCCTCTCCTGATAAACTGGCTGCTGGTTCATAAACACTCCCCCTCCCTGACAGATGTAATACAGCGGAAGATCTGAACAGAAACAAAGACACAAGACATTTTTTTTTAAATTAGTAAAAGAAAGTACATATTGTTAATAAATACTTTAAATGAAATGTACGAGTTACACACATTTTGTCAAACTTTATGTCTTACTTATCCAGATTCAAATTTCAAGAATTGTCAGATTTTCAGATCATATGTAAAATGAAGTGAACAGCCAATGTATGATCTACATTTTACATTTATTATGCTTATCTGAGGTCAATATGGAGGAATAGATAATAAATTAAATAACCAAATAATATGTATACTTTTTTTTTTTTTTTTTTTACATCATTTTCAATTATCAGACTTATCCAGTCCTGAAAAATGTGTTAAATCAACTTCCAATGTTTTCCAGATTCGACTAGCTTTTTAAATCTGGCTTTAATGATGTCTATAATATGCTATCTTTAATCTGGAGCATTACATATGCAATGGATCTGAAGCACCAGTTTCAAATTTGATGTGTTTTGATTTCAGCACCTTCATTTGGCCAGTAAATAAAGCCATGTACAGTTGTCACAGATTAATTTATTGCTGAGGTCTGCAACTTGTTGCTCTTAGTACCTTCAAAAATTCTTCTTAATATTGGTTCTTAAAATTAATAACCAATAAATGTTTTTAGATATCAAATGCAGGTTTAAGTCCTTTCACTCCTTTTAAAAAATATATTTCAATTAAATTCGCATCAATAAATGTACACTAAAGTTAGCAGTAATTTATTTTTAGATCCATTTTCGTCACCAAATTTTCCACAAATACACATTCCATAGAGGATAATAAATCTATCCTCGTTTTGTACAAGTTTTATCTTTAAAACGGTGATTTTTTTTAAAAAAAACTAAAAAAAATTCCTATAACCTTATAATGTCTGATAAACCATTTTATTATTCATTTATTTATTTTTGTCCAGGACTCAATAGCTGCCTTGGTATCACTGCCTAACGCCTGTAAAACATTTTAACACAATACACTCAGTTAAATAAATAAACAGTGTTATTAAAAAGTATTAATAAAAATCCTATTAAATAAATACATGTCCCCATGTAACAAAACAGTCATTTCGTGGTGTGCAAATACATTATTGCTCCGTAAAGTCAACGGCATCGACAGGGGCAGCTAAGCGGGGTCCTTCAGCTCAACTACATGTGCTGTAGCTCGCAGCCCAGTCAACACGAAAACAAATTAATACATAGCATCGGAAGCGTATTAACGCGTCAGTTCTCTATTTGTGAAGTTTCATAAAGTAACACTTTAAACAACGATCTTGTTTAAATTAGTTTCTTTTAATTCTCCTATCAGTAAAATGTCAGCATCGCCGGTGTTTCAGACCTGTTCGAAGCACGATGATCTGGGGAGTCCAGGTTACGTTCACCAGTCTGGGCTGACCGTCCATCTCGTCGTCGGACTTCACGATATGTTTTTTTAACTGTGAATGTTTCTTCAGCAGGAAGCTGAACTCACTCCAGGGTTGAACCGAAGACAAACTGCTAAACAAGATCTTCTTTTTCTTTCTTCTTCTTCTACTCATGTTGCGGCTGGCAAAGTACTTAACGTGCTTTTGCGCCACCAACAGGGAGGGAGTGTGAACCAGACACTGAAATATTGTACAGGGTGGGCCATAAGTTTCCATACATAGGAGAATGTAAAATGTATATTCCTTTTATATTTCAGATTCCCAAGAACATGCGTTTGACAAAAGAGGAGAGAATTGACATTATACTGATGGCTGGATCGAGAAGCAGACGCATGGTTGCACAAAACTTTAACAGAAAACATGGAACCATCATCACACACACGACACTGTGGCAAAACGTATTTGCAAGTTTCAGAAAACTGGAAATGTCGCAGATCAATCACAAAGTAGTCCAAGACGTGCAGCGATTACACACACAAATAAAAACGGTCGTCCAAAATAAAGTGTTTATTTTTTTTCTATGTATGGAAACTTATGGCCCACCCTGTATTTTACTAATGTGCTAAGATAATTATTATCTGATTACTTTTATTTCTAGAGTTATTTCTAAGTAACTAAACCAAATATAGTTTCATTTTAATCCCATTTAAAATTTTGAAATTATCAATTGTCCTGCTTCCTCTTACTTCTGACAGTGTAAAATAACATTCCTTCATCATCTCCACAGATTTAGCAAATTTTCTAACCCATTATTATTATTATTATTATTATTACTAATAATAATAATAATAGTGGTCAGTTTGAGTTATTCTGATGCTAAATCTGTATTCTCATTGAAGCTCTGCTTTTTTACTTAAGGTAATTTATTAATTTTGGGAGATGGGCTGATACTTGTGAAACTGATCTTATCTAACTTTATGAATGTCTAAAAATAAGTAATTGTTTCATTTTGTTTTGCCTTCAAAGAGGACTGACTCTTAGACCGAACCAACAGGTTATGTCTGCAGGTGTGTGGTTACCTATAGTCCTATGGAAACTTTATTGCCAAATTTAACAACTTTCAGACAAAAACATTTCAGATACTTTCAGATACCAAATCGTCAGTTCAGTGATCAGTTAGTCAGAGACCTGATTGTTGCAATCGGACTAGTTTTACTCTTTCATGTTATGAAAACGCCTTACTTTTGAACATGGCACCCATAACATTTTGATTGGCTGCTGTTCCCTATGAGTCACAAATGTGGTTCTTTGCCCTGCTCCAGCAGCAAACACACGAACATTTATATGTGTTCGTTTATATATATATATATATATATATATATATATATATATATATATATATATATATATATATATATAGATTTTTTTTTTATTGAGAGATCAAATCTCTAGAAATAACTAACAAAAAACATAAGA
>CAEFZX010013237.1:0-117697 GCA_903066825.1 Alfaro cultratus | reverse complement strand
CTAAGTTACTTTTTCAAGGAGTAATCAGTAATCCGATTAAAGTTACTTTTCCAAAGTAACTATGCCATCACTGGTCATTATAGGGCGCATGCAGCAGTAAAACCAGCTGACCAAACATGCTGGCACTTGGGTTGCTATGTAATGGGCTGGGTTCTTCTGGGGTTGCTAGTTGAAGGGCAATGGCTGCTGATTTGTGATGTTACGTTCGAAAGATTTTTGAAATGGCTCACTTTCCAGACACCAAAAAACATTAACATATTGCTGAAAAATGGCAATAAGTGTTTTTTTAAACATGTGGGTTGTTTCCAGAAGCAAATGGAGGCACACTAACAACATCAAACATGTATCGTATTGCAGGACTCACTTGGCAATGTGAAGGTTGAGCTGCTCAACCTCGGCGAGGAGCTGGACCTGGGCTGCGTCGAGACACTGCTCTTTGCCAGGCCTCTCTTTGCGCAGAAGGAGCCGGGCCTGGGCCAAACTCAGGAACTGTTCACTCTCTGCGATGGCTGCTAGCAGATCCTCTCTGATCCTCTGAAGGTTGCTGATCTCACATATGACCTAGCAAGATGCAAAGACAGTATCGGAGCAAGTAAATGTGCTGTGTATTTCTTTGAATACGCAGTACAAATACTTACGGTACTATAAGTCACTGTTACTTCTTGATTTCGTCTTATTGTTTTTATTAATTTTATTGATACTTCTCTTTTGTTTCTGGTGATAAACAACAATCCATAACTGTCCTGCAGCTCTGCTAACTGTTGGGCAGTTATGGATTATTCTAAAACAAAACAAAACAAAAGTATGCATTTCCTTTGTCTGGTTACAGACAAAGAACGGAAATGTTTCTGCCCCCTCCATGCTCTTTTGAGTCCACACCTTATCTATTTACTGTCTTTACAGCTGCATGTGTTTGGTGGTATGTCCCCATAATATCTGTGCATCTGAAGACTAAAAGTTTTGGATGAGGAGTAGTTTTCAAGTGAAGCCATAGATTCTAGTTTAGGTTTTGGTATGGACTTTGACTGAGCCATTCTAACATCCTCCTAACTAGATCACCTTGCTGCACATATTATTTGCTTTGATCCCTTTCAACAGTGGCCTTCAGTTTGATAAATTTGGGGATTGCACAACTAATAGTTGTCCTATTAGATACTATACTAATAGTGCATCTCTGCAGCTGCTCCAGAGTTACCACGGTTCTCTTGGCTGCTATTCTGACTAATGCACAGCTTGTCAGTTTTGGTGAAGAGCGACATCTCTGCAGATTAGCAGCCATGCCATACTCTTCTTCTGATCTTGTGACTAAATCTTTCTCTTCTAACTTGTCCACAACTTTCTCTCCATGACCTGTCTGTTGAGTACCTTAAATGTCATGAAGCTGTTTTCTTACTCACTTCTGAAGTAGACTACATCAGGTTGTATCCAGGAAATAGTGATACACTATTCTGAGTTGATTAACCACACAACTTTACTAGAAAATACATGAAATACTTAAAGTTATTCTCTTCTTAAGAGGCCTTCCTCAGGGGACAAACGAGGAACATAAATTTCTCTTTACTGTAACATCTGAAGAAATTTCTCTTTGCATCTCCTTTAAATAAACCGCACATTGAGCCCTACCTTGGGAAGCTTATCTTCCAGTTGGGTCTTGGCAGCCTTGAGCAGCTGAATGTTGAGCTGAAAGGCTTCATTAGTAGCCCTGAACTGCTTCTGCATGTCGTCAGCCGACTGCGCCAGCAGAGACTCCACCAGAGCGCGCAGGGACAAAGAGTTATTCTTCTGCTGCTCCCCCCTGGCTATGTTGAGATCTGAGATGTTCTCCCACTGCTTTGGGCTAACTGTTGCACTAGAAGAGGGAAAGAAAACCATAAAAAACAGCTTGGACTGAAAATACTTCATGATCTTCACCTAAAATCTTGACCAGTTTTGAAGACTTATAAGTCAAGTACGTATATAAACACAAATGTATTAAGCAACTCTCAAAAGACATCCCTGACCACTTTATAACTTGCCTTTACAATAAGTTCGGCGAAATGTTCAGTTTTTGCAATGTCTTTATACGATTCTATTTAAAATATGTTAAACGTTTTGTACCCTTCTCCTATCTGTCACTTCTGAACAATTAGTTTCTTTTTATCTCTTGTCAATCTGGAAAACTTCAGCTGCTCGTTTGATTTGAACCAGTTGTGCTGCAGCAGTGAGGCATCTATAAGTCTCGGCTCTCAAAGACACCCCCGGTGTAAATTAAGTTCATAGGTGTACACTCTTATACAAATGGGTTACTGCAATTTTTTGTTTTTACACTTTTTATATTTCCTGCACAAACACCTACATCCTACCCATAGCGGATGTATTTTTTCGTTGAATTTTACAGAACAAATGTCAGATTAAATATGGAATAGATGTTTTTTTATTGTCTAATTCTTTACATCACAGTTATTTCAGAAAGAGTGTGCACAGTTTTGAGACATCACAGTTCCTGCAGTTTGCATGCCTCCCCCCCCGTTCATGGAGGACCTGGCTCTCTCCAGGTACTCCAGCTTCCTCCCACAATAGGACAACGAAATGGCTACTTTTTTATTAGCTTAACCTGTCTCCTTGTGTGCTTTTCTGTTGCATTTTGATCAAATGTCCAGTCCTGTCCAAACCCTCACAGCTTACCACCACAAGAGGCAGGTATAAGAAATTAAGTGTAGAATCATGGATGGATGACAAATGCTTGTAACATTTTGTCTGCAAATTCCGATTTTTACCTCAAGCCTGTTACTATTTTGTCTAATAAGTGCATTTAAAGCAATCAATAAAGAGGGCTTCAAATAACAGGCTTTAGCGTAACTATGCTATAATATTTCTTGTTTTCTGGAAACAACAAGAAGCTGATGGTTTACCTTGACAGCATAGTTATGTTTTTCTTGGACAGTTGCAGATTAGGGATTGTCTGCATGGTCATCAAGGCACAAGAGTTGTCAATGTTTTGAGCTTGAAATTTCTCCTTCAGATCTCGTTCTAAATAGAACTTTGCAGACCTGTTCAGACTGGAGTAATAAAAGAAGATCAGCATAATTTCATGTTCCTGTTTATGAAATGTATACTCATTTAGTCGTATATTTATAGGACAACACAATACACAGATATTAGTCAGAGTTCTCACCGTATCTGCTCACCAATCTGCTCTAGCACAATGTGAAGTAGACCTGTCACTTCCTGAAACATTGAACATTCTTTCAGCAGCTCGGCGTCTACTGCATCATGCACCCTGTCAGAAGGGGCCCGTTTCCTTCTGCAAGCCACATAGCAGAACATTTTCACTCAACAGCTGGGAGTTTAAGTTTAAAGTTACTGAAATTTCAGGACAGCTGCCAGATGCTTAAGACAGAAAAGAGAAAGGTAGGCCGTTCGCTTCTGATTTGGTGGTTTCACCTCGCCTCCAGACATAGAAGAGTGACTTTCATTGCGTCTTGGTTCATCGCCAGGGCCTTCACCACTCTGCTCTGTAAGGCTTCAAGGGCATCAATCTCTGGAATAAGCTCTTCAAGCTTCAGCTCCACCTCCTTCCTTAAAAACTGAATGTCTCTGACCCGCTGATCTGAACATCAGGGAGAGAAATGAAAAAGATCACAGCTCAATTACAAGCAAGCAATTTCCTTTAATTCTAAACATGAGCCACCATAACCCCGTCCTTCCCTACTTACCAAGGCGCTTACTGTCACCATCTTGCATACGGATACATGCGCTCTCAGACTCCGACATGAGCCTCTTGCACTCTGCTCGAAAGAGCTCAGAGCGGTTCAAGACAACCTCAACATTGAGGAGATCAGGTCCTTCAAATTTCGGGATACTCACGTCTAGGACAGACATGGTTCTGAAGAGAGATAGACGGAAAGGAGGATGTAAGAGGAGCGGATAACAGAAAATCTAACTATTAATGGTTAAATATAAATAATTTACCTCTTTTATATTTGGGTTTTTAGATGTTTGGGAAAGTTAAAAAATTCTTTGGTCTTTACCTGGTCTTAAAATTATTTTAATACATTTTTAAGCACATAAAAACACAATGGATTCCACTATGCCATTATTTATTACACAAAACATAAATATCATGTCAGTACACTTAGAAAAGGACTATGCAGGTACTGCTTTCCAGGCTGAAATAATTAATCAGATTATTCATGATGAATCCATTATTGAAATAATCTTCAACTAATTTGGTATTCCGTTAATTTGAGTATGCAGACTGAGAAAAAGCTGTTTGCTGAAAGAACAATATGTAAAAAATATTTACCGTAGATTTTTCATTTAAGATTAAAAAAGCCTTTGTACATTTGTTCTACTCAGAATTCCTCAAGTGACATAATTTTAGCTTCTGCATGTTCAGATTATATTAAAAGATGTCCTTTTAAGCATCTTTAATCAGTTAATACAAACAATAGACAACAAATTATTCTTATCCTGTATTGATGTTAAGGCAAACAGAAAGGCAAAAGGGGAATTTAATTATTTATTTCTATCTTTTAATGTATACTGGATAAAGAGGCTTGAATTAAAAATCTGCAGAATGTGATTATTCTTTTATCCAATTAATAGTCGGAATATTCGATAGATTAATCAATTAATAAAATAATCACTTGTTGCAGCCCACATTACTTTACAGGAATGGCTGCCAGAAGAAAACTTTGTCTCTCTTATGATAGGTCATAATGTCCTAACCTAACCCTGCACATAGGCACAAATACTTCATACAAACTGTTCAGCAGTTTGAATCAATGTCTGCAGACACCGTTTGAGGTTAAAGGTGACGCAGTCTGCCAGACAGCTAAAGCCTGGCTGGAATTTCGCTATAAAACCACTGAAGCAGTCTTGCAAAACAAACTGTGGGAAACAATACGAGAGACTGAGAGTTAAAGTTACAGACTGAAATGCACTTAATCACTTAATACCTGACTGCGGGGATTCTGTTGTGTGTTTTTGAAAGGACTAAATAAAATACTGTTTCCGAATACTTAAAACCATAAAATACATTGAACTTTCTTTTTACGCCGGAGTTTTTATTCTTAAACAATAATAAAAAAAACGTTGTCATTAGCAACAAGTCACCCAAACCTGAACCTTCTAGCTAACCAGTGCTCCTTAATAAGAAAGTAATTTTTTTTTATCTCGACATTAATATAAGTTTATGAATAAATAAATTGCTGTGTGAAACGCACCTTCTTTCGCGCAGCTGCAACAAACAAAATGTAGCGGATATCCCGCTGACCGCAGGCACAAATTAACAAAACAAATGGTTACTATGGCAACCGGTCGGACAAGCTTAACGCGAGATTCCTCCGCGGAGAGAACTTCAACGCAGCATTTGACCGCCGCGTTTTAACTCCATGGTGCGTTCAGGTCAAGTCGTACACTACCATGTCAACATTGAGATAACTCTAAAACGATTAAATCTTAATTTTTTTTCTCGTCAAAGGTCTTTAAGGTGTTTTACTACAAGTTTCAGTAAACTTGTTTCACATAACAATATTTTTGAAGTTCGGTTCTGTTAAATGATTGAAATCTGAGGCGTTGCTATCCATGGCACTGGACAGTTCGTTTGTTTAATTGGAAAAAATATATTCTAAGCTGCAGCAGAGTCACAACGAAACCATTTGTGCTTTAATGGCTGTTAATCTAACAGTTGAAAGCAAAGTGATTCAATTTTAGAGTATTTTAAAAACCGGGCAGTACAGAACTTGCTGTTCATTCACATGAATATTAATTAAATGTATTGTCTAATTTTTATCAATTGATCTCAGTTTAATTGGTTTAGATTATAGACGATTCCTTAGAAGGGTTTTTTTTTTTCTGAATACATCAGTTCTCTGAGATTTACCAAGTCATGTCCCCAGATCATTTCCATCCTGAAGGCTATTATTTACCATCTGTGTTAGTAGAACATACGTTTTTGTAAAGTATTTAAAGTGTAAACTCTTGATTGTTGTTAACATTCCTAGATCATCTAAGAATAGTGCAAAAATTCCAGTAAGTTAGCTCAATACCGATTAAAAATGCCAGTTACCAGTACATGCTGTACATTTTCCAGGATAAATACCAACAAATGAATAAAACCAAGACTAAGTATGGAATTATATAAGGTTTATTTTTGAAAAGTTTTTCTTACAGTACATTCACAAAGAAGCAGCTGTCAAAAAAAGTCAACAGCAAAACAAGTTCCAGAGAGTCGAGATGTGGCTCTAAGTTTATAACAGAAAGATCCACCTGAGATCTGAAAAAATAAGCAATAAAAATGTCAAAAGATTAAACATAAGGAACTGGTGATGAAGAGGTCAAAGTTACGGCAAGCAGCATACAGTTCAGTTTAGACAATAGCTTTAAAGGCACTTGATGAATTTGCCACAAAACATATACTGAATAATAATAATGACAAATTTTAAATATATATATATATATATATATAACAACATTAAACAGTGCAAAAATATTCATTAGGTTTACAGTGATGCCACAACCTACATTAAAAGGGAATGATTTCAATATTTTCTTTTAAACTCCTGTGGGCTGAAGTTGCAAAGTTGACCTGTAGTCATTGGAAATGGATCCAACTAATAAAACACCAGTTCAGTTCTCAGTGAACAACTGGAGAGCTTTAAAATCCAAACTGTCAAATTGTCATTTGTCTTTGTACAGCAGCTTGTCTCTACAACAATATCAATAATCACAAATAATTTAAAATCACAATCACATCTAGCTTTCACACAACAGCAGTGATTTCTTCATGACAGTACACAGATAGAGAAGCATTCCAGAACAAAAACTTCTCATTTTTCTAAATGTTTCACACTTTCTGCACACTTTTTAATTTAGCAAAATAATCTCTTTTTTTAACGTTATTTTCTTCAATGAGAGAAGATGCTGTAAAATGAGGAATCAGTGCTTTGCACAAGCACAGACTGGCTCTCAGAAAAAGCATAAAATTGCTGAAAATGTGAAAAGTGTTTACATATAAATTGGTGCAATTAAGATAGCATGGAAAGAGAACAGTTTGCTTCCCAATTCCCTTTTCCAAGCTGACAGTTTACTGGAGGGTTGCAGTCTTCTAACAGAAGCCGAGCTTAAGCAGAAAACCTGCCACGGTTCCTTCATCCCTGAGCTGGTCTTAAGAAAATTCTCCAATATCCTTCGTCTTAGCTTCGTCTTATTGGCTAATGTCCAATAAGCTACTGGACATTAGCCAGGTAATATTACAGCAGTTGGTCTGTCTACCAGAAGACCACTCATTCCAGAAAAATATACCAACCACAGAGGTGTTGGAGTCAGTCGGGATGAAATTTCTAATTTGAATTCTGAGCTGGAGGTCAAGAAACCGGATCAGTTACAGTCAGATCAGTTGTTCCACATCTGGGAGCGATTTGCTTCAAAAGTCTTCACTTCTTGCTATACTGTCCAGTCCATTGATCCTCTCAGGAAACAAGCCTTCTGCCACAGCTACCTTGGACTCTTGGACCTAAAAATACAAAGATTTTTTTTTAAAAAAAAGAAAGTACATTGAGTTTTAGGCGATTCCTTGGAAAAATGGTGAAAATCTGAGAAGTAAAATGTTCCTTTATGGAGGGTTTTTGTAGATTTCACCAGCTCAAAATTAAGACTTTTTAGGACTACTATGAATGAAATTTAAGACCTATCACACAACAGAAATGTACAAAAGGAAATACTATATTTTACATAACAGCACCATGCGTTTTTTCCACAGAATGCATGTTGTATTGTACTGGTTTGGCAACAGACGTGAGCCAAAGGCACAGACAAAAGTCACCCTGGCGATAATTTACACTTACCAATGAAGATGAAGAAAAGCCAGTGAGCTGGCAAGGGTTTATTAGTAACTTAATTGATGGTAACCTCAATAGCCTCAAGTCAGAACATAGTGAAGATATCTCAACTTTTGACTAACAGAAAAGTCCCATGAAAAAAATTTACTACATAAAATATAGGAGATTAAACAAACTAATGAGTATTTAAGATCAACTTCCGCATTTTCTAATGAATTTAAGATATTTTAAGGTCTTAATTTTAGATACATGACTTTAAGACTTTTTGAGGATGTGTGGACACCCTGCTATCAGTGCTAAACAGACAGTAATCCAGTAGAAATATTAATAACTAACATATTGAAGAATTATGTCCCCAAATCAAAGCACTCCATAAGCACAATCATATCATCATTCCTAGTTTAATGCACACTTTCTTTCATATTAATGAATGCTTTTGTTGATCACTCACCTTAAATGGTTCACTGATTCCAATGATGCACCGCAGGTTGCTGCTATAGTAACACAGGACACACTCTCCCCCCCTAACCGGGATTTCCTCTTTACCCATGAACACCTACAAACAACAAAAGAGTAAAACGCCTCTGCAAACATTTCTACTCAGACTCAGCAACACTCCAGGTTTCTTTAGCTTCTACCTGCATCACTTCGTCGTTAAAGGCCATTTCATCGTCTTTGACCCACGTGTAGGTGATGTAGTCCGACACGTTACTGAATCCAACCTGAAATCCAGACATGGAGTGAGTGAGGTAGAAACAGAAACCTTAATGAGGCTGGTGGACGGATAACCTTGTAGAGTCCGATCCAGTCCCAAGTACTGGGTGGGAAGGGCTGCAGGGGGTTGTAGAGAACAATGCAGTCAATGTCCGCACTCCAGTCGCCTTCTGCACGCAGGCTCACCAGAGGAGTCTGGTGCATCTTTGTCAGCTTTAAGGACAGAGATACCAACTTTAATGGGTGATTAACTATTAAATACAATCAAAATAAAATTTTATCTTATCTTATAAAGTATCTAACACTGCAGGATGATACCAAACAATGTGTATTTATTCATACCTCTAATCTATTGTCAAGATGACAAAAACCAAGTCCATCATCATTTTCACCTCGTCTTAAAATGACTCAAAATCACAGAGTTGTCATTTGAAAAATTCTCTGACTTCCTAACTGGGAAGTCTGAATCTGGGGGACCTTACAGTTAATTTTTCCAACTCAGAAGCCAGAATTTCTTAGGTTCTAAATACAAATGGACTGCAGCTCATCTGTAGGTTAAATCTCATATTTTCAATAGCAATTCTTAGCATTGCTATGAATGAAATAAGAGATTTCAGTTCAAGTATGTAGCCCTCACTTTGGTTCCAAAAACAGAGGCCTTGAACTCAAACTGTACTAATGCAAAATAAAGAAACAAAGCAAGAGAACTGAGCTCTGATTCATCACATTTCTTTCCACTTGATGGAGTTTCTCACCTCCAGGGTGAAGATGCCGATCACAGGTTTGTGGTCACTGATGCTGTACTTCATGTTGCTGGTGTACAAGTCCTGCTGGACCTTCAGAGGATACTCCTCATCCTCTTTCAGTTGATTCCCCTCCTTTACATCATTTTCATCTTGCTCGTCATTGAATTGGGATTTGGGTCGGACCCGCCACAGAATCCGGTCGGTCCAGGCAGGTTTTCGCTTCTTACCACTAGACAGGTGATCACAGACAAAATAAGGATGGAAAATGTAAATTTGGCAAATAAAACAAAGTGTTTGACAGAGAAATGCCTTGCGAAGGTATTTATACTTGTTGAACTTGTTTACATTTGATGAAATTACAACCACAAACTTTATGCTTTGGAAAAGATTTTAGGTGATCAGCCAGCACGTGGTGGTGCAACATTATAGACGGGAAAGACTAAAACTTTGTCCACATTGACATTTTGCTCCATCAAATATTTGAATCTCTTATTTCTCTTAAGGTTGCAGATATTTAAAACATGTAAAACATATTTATTTCCCATCTTTTAGCATGGTTTGTGTAGCCAACTGGTTGTTTCTACAGTTAGATATAAAAGAAAAGTATTCAACCCTGAATGATGCAGAGAGCAACATCAATGTTTTTATCCACTTAAGGATCAGACCTGTAAGGGTTCAGAACCCTATTGGTCTAATCTTACAATCACTCCTGTTAATATTATGAAACTCATACAGTCACTGGTCAAGAATTGGCACAACCTCTATTTCTGTCCACACGTTAGATAATAAGCCAGCCATATTAGAAAACATGCTCCCTTTTACATAAACAATCCTGAAAAGTAGCAGTATGGTGGTAAACAGTGAGGGTTAACAGAAGTTAATACAGAGAACAGATACCAATGATGCTTCACAATCCATATTTCTTATTCATATAGCATGTAACATATAATCCTTACAAAAAGTTAGGAAAATTTGGCTTTGGGGGGAAATATGTAAAATATGGATCTGTGTTGCAACCTACTGATGATGACCTAAAACTCAGTGCCCGTTTCAATTCAAG
Source organism: Alfaro cultratus (assembly GCA_903066825.1). NCBI lineage: Eukaryota > Metazoa > Chordata > Actinopteri > Cyprinodontiformes > Poeciliidae > Alfaro > Alfaro cultratus. Next base: position 107,354 of record CAEFZX010013237.1, on the reverse strand, counting down.
AACATCCGGTTTGAAGCCTTGCAAACTGAATCACCTTGGTCTCATGATTTCAAAAAGGGGACCAATCATCATTGATTGAATCATGGATCAAACACCTGTTGTGAATTTTGTTGTTAGGCTCTTTGTTAAAGAACAAGAAGTTGAGCAAAATGTACCGAAACATTAAGCAGTTAGACATGTGCAACAGTTTAGAGAAGGTCACATTAAGTTCACCTATAAAGGTTAAAAGGATCTGTAAGGGAATTTCATCCTAAAGTAAAATATCTCTAACTCTTCATGAGTAGTGTAATTTCACTACTCATGTATATGTAAAATACTTTTCTGATTTAAATCTATTACATAATTATTTTGTGTCATAGTGCTTCAAAAGCCTAAAGGGTCCTTTCCCTAACATCAGAAATTAAGTGGAAGAAAAATATCTTAGACTTTGTGTGCAAAGACAGGCTGAGTTTAAAACTCATAACCATCTCTGCTTGTTTCAGTCATCTGCTTCTATCTCTTATGACGCTTACGATGTCACTTTTACTAGAAGGTAGGGTAAAAGTGGTACATATGCACATTAAAGCATGGTTAGATGAATTAAGTACGGCTAAATACAGAGCCTAGCTAAAGTATTCATATCTCTCAAACTTTTTTGAAACCTGCAGTACGTAACTTTTATAAAAATATATTTTTTATATATTCCTTAAAACTTTCACTGCGTCCTGATGGCACACCAGGAAGCAGAACATCTGTGAGAAAAATTGAGCTCCTATATTTCCTCCCAGTGCTGCTATTGCTGGCTGCAGAAATACACAGCTCAGTCAGAAACAACCAATCAGAGCCAGGAAGAAGGTCTTAGCGCTGTGCTAAATGTGATCATGGTGGACAAAACAACCTCCTGTCACAGGAAAACTGTTTATCCTCCATCATCGGTGGCCATGCTAACTAGCCTGAGTATTCAGGCTCTGGTGTAAGAAATGAGTGTAGCCCAGCAGAGAGCTACAGCACTGAGATCCTCCTCCTGGCTCTAATTGGTTGTTTCTGACAAAGAGTTGTATTTCTGCAGATTGTAGTAGGACCACAGATCGGAGGCAAAGGAGCCCGAATTTTCAGATTATCTGTTTTATGTTGTACCATCAGGACATAGAAATAGTTTTAACAAACATGTAAAGAAAAAAAAAAAAAAAAAACATTTTTCATAAGAAAAATAAATTTAAATCAGTCATGTTACAGCAACAAACTTCAATGTAAATTTGAGCCCAAAATTATTCATACCCCTGGAAGATTTAGCTCTTAAGAGCATGTTGGGAAAAACAATAAAACTGCGTGAAAAGAGTATAGCTATTTAATCAAATCAAAATAATTTACCTGATTTTATTTACATTTTATTAAAAATGCCATGTCAATAATAACCTATGGCCTTATAAATAATATATAGCAAGATATTTATTGGCAATATAACAATGAATTTCTGATCAGGAGTCTGACTGGGTCACTCCAAAACTATTACCATTGCTTCCAGTCAGAAGAAACATGTTGGTAAAATTAAATGACAGCTAAAACTAAATCTGCAACGGATATGAATAATTTTGGTCTTATCTGAATCTGCAGTGAAAATTGTGTTTATAACATGGCGAAATGTGGAAGAGTTCAGGAGTATGAGTGACTTTAGAAGGTCCTGTATTTTAGATGTGCATATGATTAGACTTTAGGAACGCTTACTTAAAGCCAAACCATGTTGTGTAGAATCTGTAAAGTTAAAAAGAGGTGAAGATAAAATAAACACAAATTGAAAATAAAATTATGATTTTAATCATCATGATAATTTCAATCTGAGTACCTGCTGTCATAGGTATCCGAGTTCAAGTCAAATTTGAATGTGGGCTGAAAGTCCAGTGGTCCTTCTTCAAACTCCTGCATCAGCTGCTCCTTTTTCTTCATCATGATCAGCTGAAACCACAACATGTTTTCACACAACCTCATCATAGTTAGCTAAGTACTGATGGATGACCCCTGGATTCTCTCACAAATATGAGCTGAAAGACCGTGAAAGAGTCCAACCTGGTCATGACTCCACAGCAGGTTGTAGGTTTGGTTGTTGATACACGAGCGGACAAAGTGCATGCCGTGGTCCTGGATCCTGAAGTTGAGATCTCCGAACCAGAATACTAGCCTGATCAGAACGACAGCAGAAATGAATAAAACATGTTACCTATGCTGTTTGAGCCAAGTGTGTTTTCTCACCTGTGGTCAATTATTCTTGGAGCTTTCTTGCAATCGAAGGTCTGTGTGTCCATGATGTGCTCAAATTCATCCACCCTTTCATTTGCATACTTCATATGAGCAGCCAGGTGGCAGTTGAGGAAGCAGAGCATGTGTCCATAAAAAGACAGACGAACCGACACACCGCCTTTGTTACCCTGACAGACAAACAGGAAGAGAGAGAAATAAAACAGTCAAACATGCAGGAGTAAGAGTAAGCACATTTCAGTGCTTCATGAAAGCGTTTCAGTGCTTTCATGAAGCACTGAAACATACAAAAATTTCCTTCTGCATTTTTGGTTCGCTTCATGAAACAAACAGAATAATAAGGATGAAGTGTGGCTTTAGGAACTATTGTACTAAAAATATAAATGTGGAACTTCAAGTTTCTGAGTGTGCATTTGAAAATGTGCTCCTCACATTTTTCACATAACAGTTTTTATTTATTTAACAACAAATAGTGACACATTACTGTTTTCAAACACTCCTGGTGAGAACATCGCTGGATTCAGAAACAGCTTAGGCCCTCTTTTCACCCAATTACAAAGTCCTAATAAGAGTAAAAATACAAACTAGTGTGTGTGTGTGTGTGGGTGCGTGTGTGTGTATGTGCTTCAATTCAAAACTCAATTTGAATTAAATTTAAATTTTCTATGCGTGTATTTACTGCTCACCCAGTAACCAAATATGCCAGTGCGGGTGTAGGTGGCCTGGATGTCTCTGATGAAGGGGACGTGCTCCAGTTTGGAGAAGAAGAGCAGCAGCAGACCCTGCATTCTTATTGATGACAGCTGAAACATGTCGTTTCACAACATATGCAACCCTTAGTTTGAAAGTATTTATTGTTTAGTAAGACAAATAATGAGAAGATGGTAAGCAGTGTAGTAACAATACTATACTGCGCAGCAGTATTCTTACTACGCAGAATATGTCCATTGCATGGCTGTGTATAAAGAAAATGTACCTTGACATAATTCAATGGAGCTAATGCGGAAATAAACAGCTGACTCCATGGGTCGTCAAATATCATGTCCGACACAAACCTCACTGGTCCTGAGTACACTTCCTGCAACCTGCGCACATACAGGTATGACTGTCAATCTGCCATATAAATACACACAAAATTGTTGGTACCCCTCTAGTAATGATGGAAAAATCCACAAAGGCCACAGAAAAAACTTAAAAGCAATAAAAGTAGTAATACAAAAAGATTTACTGAAAATAACCTATGAAAATCTACATTGTATCTGAATTCTTTCAACATAATAATTTAAAAAACAAACAGGCCTGGACAAAAATGCTGGTACCTGTGACTTTATTGTCGCTCAATCTTTTGAGGCAATCACTGAAAAAAAACTATTTCTGTAACTCTTAATGAGACGGCAGTGTATGATTTTCATTGCTTCATTTTTATTACTTTAGTCAGTTTCAAGATATTTCAGTGACCTTTATGGGGGTTTTATTCATTAACAAAGGCCTACCAACAGTTTTGCCATTTGTACATATATGAAAAAGAAAACTTCAGCCATACCCTATGACATAGAGGTCAGGAGTCTTTGGTGAGTTCAAGTGGAGAAGTGAGGCCACATCATCAGGAGGATCAGCCGTCGCCACGTTCCACGTCACCATGTGAAGTCTGGAAGATGGAAAAAAAGATTAATCATTCTGCTTCGACTAATTCTGAAAACTTTTTGGGTCAGCGCTTCTCCTTAACCACCAACCAAAGAAAAGCTCATCAAACCTGAGCGTGAAAGCTGTTACAATGGCAGCAGTGAGATACCGCCGCTAGAAGCAAATCAGGCTGCTACAGTTTGTTCAGACTCAACTCAGAGCACGGACTGTCCTGATCTTAACCAGAAAGATGAAAGGAAATAGTTAAACTGGAAAATTACAATTAGAAGAAAAATGGAGGAAGTTGTTAAGGAGAAATAAAGAAATTTGTTGACAACACAGAGGGGTATAGATATAAAAAAATAAACAAAGCAAAATTATTTCTCTAAAAAACTGATCTCTGGGTTCAGCTCCTTATTGTTCCACCTGAAGTTGTCCTTTTTCGGCTTGTTGGCTCTCTTGGCACAGGAGAGGAAGGCACTATCCAGGGTCTTGATCATTTTCTGGTGCAGTTCGGTTTTGGGGTCCAGGTCGTCCACACAGGTCATTAGCTGGTTTAGCCGATGGCGCAGAGCCAGTTTGCTCGCCGTTGACTGTGTGGCATCAGAAGAGAGGGTGTCACTGCGGACGCGCCCCATGGTTCCCAGCAGACCGCTGATTTCGTCCATTCTGGCTCAAGATGCAAAGTCCAGTAAGAACTCCCTGAATCCCCCACTGAGAAGGTTCTAAAGTTACCTGAAGGACTCAGTGAAAAATATTAAAAACAGGCTGATAAAAGAGTGAATCAAGGGAGTCAAGAGCGGTTTTAGTGTAGAATCAAACCACTAATGGGGAAGTGGAGAAAGCCCAGGCTGAGTAGCTGGACAGGGAGATTAGGGAATTGGCTCATTTGTCTACAAGTCGTCTTTGTGCTCTGAACTCTACCTCTAATCTCCCTGGAAAATGTCCTAACAATAGGCCTATTAAAATAATTGAGAAACCACATTGCAAACAAGAACAGAACTGATCCTGCCTCAGCTGGACGGCAGCACGCTGGCCGGTTGTTTCACTCCAAATCCGCATTAGGTGTATGTTGTTGAGCAACCTAATCCGCCCATCAGAATGCAGCAGAGTGGTAAATAGTGCTCCGGGTTTAGTGTTACAGCACATTCAATCCTACATGACTCACACGATCAGGCTTTTTAAAGAGATTCCTGCAGTACCAGGCACGGCACAAAGAGAATATCCACTATTTACACTAAAACCTTTGATTGCTTGAAACCTGTGGCCTGCTTAGTAATGTGGAACATCCTTCTTAAGTAGATTTCTTTTAATTGAGCTCACCAGACAAACTAATCAACCCAGTTCTCTGAAATTAATTATAGTGATTCAAAGAGTCCTGACACACAACACCATCTATAAATTTAATAGCACAACAAAATTTTTTATCTTTATGACACTTAAATCCAATTTGCATAGTAATTTGGAACACAGTGTATTTCTATTCTAAAAGTGCAGATCATAGGAAGTATTTAAATTTTGTTTAAAAGATTCTAAAACATCACAGAAGTGCTGCAAGCTATATAAAAGCAAGGGACAAAAAAAGAAAAAAAAAAGCAAGATTAACTTTCTGTTACTAAGGATCATCTCATTTCACCCAACACTGTTTACCAGGTAACACTTATTACCTGGTTTCTAACTTGTGCCAGATCCACCTTCATTATTACAGAGCAGAACATCGATATGACTTGATTTACTTGTTTATTAATCGGAAGAAGATCCTACCTGAATCTTTCACTTTCCTTCTCCAGTGGTTGATGATCCTCTGGTTGCTCCTCGCTCTCATCCATCCTCTCCACACCTACTAGCACCAGATGTAACAGTTCAACTCCAGCTAATCAGCCAATATCAGACCTAATATATTTTATTATTTTTTCTTTGCTTCTGTAAACTTATTTATTACAAACCGTTGGTCCCAAACACTCTGGTGATGTGCTATTATAACGAAACACAACGCTAGCTGCATTGCGCAGCAAGCTAAAGAGGGTCCTGTTTTAAATTAAGTACAAAATACCCGAAGCAACAAGATGCACCAGAAGTTATATTATCACGTACAACCTGAAAGGCTTTGGTAATATTTATTTTGGCTTTAAAATCAACTTACAAGAAGGAGTATAGCAGTCAGAAGCCGCAGAAGTGCAGTGTTGTTGATGTTGTTCCCCCCCTTAACCGGAAAGCAGGTAGTTCACTTTCAAAATAAAAGACTTGCTCTAAGAGCTGCTTCTTCTATACGTCAGCGTGTTGGTCATATTGTGAGCGGCAAGGTCGTTTAGCTATCTCTTAAAAGACGTGTGTAGAGTCTGGATTTTACAAATAAAAGAGGTAACAAACATCAGGATTTAATTATTTCCATTTATCGGTTTATCTAGTTCTTATAACACTAATGATGGTGAGACAAAAAATGACTTAAACTAAATCAAAATATGAAAGAAACAGCATTTCCTGTTTCTATTCCAAATACTTTGGAATATGAGTCCCAGTAGGATTATTTTCTCAGATTTAAAGTGCATTTTGAAAATAACCTTTAGGCAGGTAAACAAGCTTTTCATTTAGCCCGCATTTCAGAATTAAGCTTTTTTTTAATTGGTCTATATTGCAGTATTCTGAAAGTAAATGTCGTGTTGCTTAAGCTCAAATCAGAAAGTTATTTAAAACATAAATTGTAGTTATCTATATGTCCGGTTCCAATAAGAAGGAACATGAGAAATTTGATAAATACCAAGTTTTCAAAGAGGAAATAGAAGTTGGAGTCAAGTCCTCAGTGATCTGCTGCCCAAACTGAGGGAGTGGTTACAGGAACAATCTCTAATATCTCTAGCCAGAAGAGGGCACTCCTACGAACATGTAAGATAATAAGATTCAGATGCTCAACAGATGTCTTTTCTATATGTTCAAAGTTGCAATACTAAAGCAACTCTTCTATTATGTAGAATATATAAGCAACAGCTTATCAATTGCTGAGAGAAAATGATAAGCCTCAACCTCCCTCTCTAGCTCCACCCCTGCCAACACCACCAAAAGTTGTCACCAGTCAGAGCAACCAAATCTTACCAGTTTGCCCCACCATGCATGTGCCAACAATATGCCCTACTATTACCATCGTTCCAGTTAACTGGAATCTGATCACAAATTCATGTAAGCCAAGGTAAGCTAAAGGAGTATGAGTGCAAACATCATGAGCAACTTGCAAATCACACAACTATTAAGTGAAACAAGTCTAAGAGAATTTTTATCATTTTCTGATTGGAAAAAAAGTTAGATATAAAAAAAAATTACGTGGGTGTAGAAACAAATTTATAACAAAGCTCTGCTGACTATCACTGCCAGTTTGCTTCAGCTTTGCTATTGAAGGCAGCCTCTATCTTGGTTTAGGGTAAAAAAAAAAAAAAAAGGTTGGCAAACGGCTTCAGAACCAATGCCACAAATCTGCAAAACGTTGTGCGTCTTCCATGCTGTGTACAAATGTCAGCAGATCAGCTGCCTTTTGTGATTATCAACTCAAATGTGTAGTTTTGTTCTCTAGTGCGCTTTTGAAGAAAAAAAAAAGTGTTATCATGCAATGAAGATCCACATTTTATTATCCAACTGTGCTTTTATTGTCAGTGTACATTTGCAGCTGCAAAAATTGTATAATGTATCCTTAAATGTTCCACTGTGAAAATGATGTGCAAAGCTTATTTTTTCATTCATAGAAACAAAATAAGCTGAATCAAAGTCATCTTTATTTTGACCATTACAGTAACTATGCTTTAATGTTGAATCAACTTTTTTTCATGCAGGCAGGGAATGATTGTCTGCTCCTCTTAATGTGATTCTTCCAGAACTCAATATCAAACTACATGTTGCCAATGAAAAAATGTCTTTAATACAATGCACAAATCCCATAAAACTCTAGAATATTTGCAATTGACATGTGAGAAGACTCATAATGACAAAATATTTTTTAAATCTTTAACCAGTTCAGCTTCTTGGAGACATAACACTCAAACCCTGATCTTAATTATTAAGTATCTAGTGCTGGTAGCTCATGAAAGTCAGACCATCACATAAAAGGGTCATTATTATTAAACACCCTTATGTGTAAAAAAAAATATCTATCCTCAAGTTTTTATTGTCTCAGTCAACCATGGCATGATTGAAGGCACAAAAAGTGGAGCAAATGATAATTTGGACAAAATTAGGAAATAACATCAGTGCCATAGAAAACATCACAGGGAGAATATTCCTGATTCCTCTAGTTACAGTACAAAAAAAGCAACACTTACAAATATTGACAGAAAAGTTTTCCTTACTGTGGAAAGTAAACAATAAATCAGAGAAAAAATACAAAATCAAGAGGATTAACAAATCCTCTATGCCCAGAGAACCCACACCGCTATATTTTAAGTTGTTAGGAATAGGCATAAACAAGAACATTTAATCCAAAAAGCAGATCTTTTAACTTGCATCTTAAATAAAAAACTAAACTAAAAGCAGCCGTAGTCAAATTTAATAGTACATAAATATGCACGAGTGCTTTGCAATAATGAGCTCTTATTAAGAGCAAATCTTTATTAAGATGTAAGGGGAGGTATTCTTGATTATGCCTAGGAAGCCACTGTAGTTCCAGTCAGCCTGGTGAGTGGAGAGCAAGCTTGCTGGACAAGGTCAGGTCCTCCAGCATGACATGGGTCTGGGTGGAAAAACAGAAGACACAATAAGACTAATTCTGTTTAGAGAAACATTAATTTAATAATGAAATTATTTCTGACTTACAGCTTTGACATCACTCATCAGAGGCACCCATTCCTTTGACCTCCTCATTTTCCCTCATCTGTTGACAGCGAGATATGGTAGTGAGAAGTGTGCACAGTTACAACTTACTTTTCTTATTTATACATTTTGAAGATTTTTTATTTCTAGTGTTAAAATTGTAATCACTGTAGAACAAATGATTCTCACTGAGTAAATGCTGTAGAATCATAGGAACATAAGAACTATGTTGTGTTTTAATCACATTATTACTTATTTGCTACAATAAAGGAAAAATTCAATATTCTTTGTCATAGACTTCGATATGTGAAAATTATCTAATGTGCAGATTCATCACAGAAAGCCTTTATTTCTAGTTATTTTGATGATTAAGACTTACAGATAATGAAACCTCAAAACTTTGTATCTTGGGAAATTATAATTAAGTATAAGATCAATATAAAAAGGGAAGTTTTAGGCACAAACGTGAGACTTCTGGATAGCATGTCAATGCGCTCAATACTTGGTTGGGGTTCCTTCTGAATGAATTACTGCATCTATGCAGCTTGGCATGGAGGCGATCAGCCTGTGGCATTTTATGGATTGAATGGATTTTGCACGACTGTCCTCTCAAGATGACAGGTGAAAACAGTTAAAAGTATAAAATACAGATAATCTCTCCGTCAGACCAACTTCAGACCCCTGATGTTGATGAAGCCTTTTCTGTCCACTGAATTTACTACGAATATGCTCCAGTAGTATGAACAACCAGCTTCTTCAGCCATCACATTTTGGAGCTTACCCTCCTTGTGGAGAGAGTCAATAAGTCTTCTGAACATTTGTCAAATACATGATTGTGTGACCATTACATAACATTTATACATTAAAACTGTTTTTCTTTAATTGGGGTAAAATCTAATATTCTATTTTTTTGCCATAATCAAAATGACAGTAAATAAAGACTTAAAATATTTAATTTCACATTTAAATACGAGTTTCACACTCCTGAAATTCGGTTAAAATTATGAAGTCATGCTAGTAAGTTAAGTTAGTATCTTAAGTTTTGAGCTGTACCTGTACGGAGATTGCAGTTTGATACTCATATCACTAGATGTCACCATAACCCCAAAATTAGACTTTTAAAAAAGGCATTTCTCAAGGTGGATTGATTTTGTTTGATCCATTCAATACATGCAGTCAAGGGTGCAGTCAAATTTAGACAGATTAAATCTGCCCCATGACACTTTAATTTACTCTTACAGCACACAGTTCAAATTTAAAATATTTTAAATATGCTTTTAAAATATTTGTATTAGGTCATTTCCTTTGTATGAAGGGCTGTACTAAGGCTTGTTCACATTAACTGGAACCAGAGATGCATCGACATTTGGGCTGATATCCGAACAAATTTTACTACATTTCATTCACCTGATCTAGTTCCTTCTTCGTCTCCTCCTCCATACGCCGTATGTCGTCCATCGACAGCTCAATCCATTTGTCAATCCAGCAAAACAGCTGCCTGTGGAAGTGGGTAAACAAACGCTTTTCCACCTGGACACAGTGGGAGAAGTGGGAAATGACAGAAATTGAAATGGAGGGAAACAGAAGTCAACAAACTTTACAGCAAAGGCCAATTTCTACAACAAATCAAAATATGACAATTATAACATTTCTTTTACTTTTTGAATGAAGCTCTCCATCTTGTTTTGTAGTCCCAGCCACTTGAATTCAACAGTGACTAACTTGTAGGCACACATGTGAGGACAGTCTTTGTTGTTGGCAAGCTCATTCTGCAGATTTAGACAAAAAGCAAAAATTAACAAGATAAGTTAAATAAGTAAATAAAAAAACCTTTAAGGTATTTTAATCATAAAATAATATCCTGTACCTGCCACCCAGGTTTCAGAGGGCCTCTTCCTGTCTTCTCCGATTTAAAGATGGAAGGATCTTCTTCCTTTTTGTAGTCCTGTGAAAAATCAAGGACGCATGTAAAATAGCATTGAGACAAGAATAACAACTCCTTTACTGAGTGGTAAGCAAAGACATTCAACTGTCCTGGGTTCCACCATTTGTATTATTTATATATTTGCATAAATCCAAGTAGATTGAAAACATGCATAAAATCTGGATATATGTATTTTCAGCAGAAATCTCATTTTTCATTATTTTTTTCTTCATATCTCTAACAAATCTGTTGGCGATATGACACTGATGGCAAACTAAATGGTGACATCTTTGTCCCTTTATTATTATAGGCCATTAACTACTGATCAAAATGCTTCCCCCCCCCTTTTTTTCTTTTAACAAAGCTATTATAATTTCATTTCTGACCTTATAACTTCCATGTTTTGGAATTTCTTCAAAAATTCATGTTTTATTTCTTAATGTGAAAATATTTTTATGGTAGATTTACAAAGCTAATAGTGGAGTCTAAGGGGTTAAAATTGCAAAAAATATGACTGAAGTTCTCTGATGTACACTTTAGAATTAGCTTCATAAAAACAAAATATATTTTGATCCATCATATTTCTATGAGAGCCCATTTTTATGTCTAAAGTACACTGATAGACCAAATACTATGCATAAGCAATAAAATAATCCTAATCAATATTGCTACCTATTTTTGACACTCCTAGGATCAAACAACATCACAAAAAACTGTATATTAAACACTGTAATTAAAAAAATAAAAAATATAGATAGACTGACATTTAAGAATTTTAAGGGAATGAAAATTCAGAAAATGTATGAACATTTCCTAAATATGATGAGCACTGATAATGGATACAAAACATTTGAAAGCAACAACCTGAAGCAAGTTATTCTTACAGCATTCTGTAAAAAGGTAAAGCACTAAAAACGGCCTCTGAAGGTTATATTTAGAAGCATTCATCACGGAAGAATCTGAGCTGAAAACTGGGCTTGTTTAAGTTTCTAAAATGTTTTCTTACCTTTTCACTGATGCAGCTGTTATCTGCAATATCAATTTTAACAACTTCCACTGCATCCCATTTCTCCACTTTATGTACCTGCAGAGTAAAGAAAACATTTTCATGGTTTCATTGAACAGACACCCCTGCCTTAGTGCTTTCGACTAAAAGGTTTAGCGACTACTTTCTTGGGTTTGTATCAAAGATTGTGGTACACTTTTTCTGTTCATTAAGTTGACTGACAAGATCATAAAAATCCCGTCATAACCCATTTTAACTAGTCAAATTAATTTTTAAAATGATAATGACTGTGGCCTAAATCCACAGTCTCACACATTCCTCCTGGTCTGCTAGACTTGAACTGAGCCCACTTGTGTGTAATTTAGTCTCCAGTGGGATTGCTGCAGAAACTATTGGCATAAAGGTTTTGGGCTTCTGACTAACAGATTTCCCCTCTACACATCCAGGCTTTTTGCTTAAATGTTCTCTGTAAGTTAAAACTAAATCTGATAGCAGTAGTGGACATTGTGACTTACATTCACCAGCTCGCCCATATCAGGCTTGTGCCACGTCTCAATCTTGATCATGAACTTTTCTTTCATATAGACGTTCTGTAGTTGCAGGACAGAATGGTCAGTGAACATGTAATATTAGTGTGTTCAACTTAAGTATGATTCACAAATACTTACTGTAAGGACTGTTTCAGAAGAAGTGGTGGATGGTGATGGAAGAAGAATTATGAGAAGGAGAAGAAGATTTAATTATAATCTGCAGATTTCAACACAGCCATACTTTTTGCACTGAGGTTTATCTAAATCTCAGGGAAACAGGGTTTCAACTGAGAAGGAGTTGATCACCCATGTGCAGGGTTCAGTGCGTCACATGTTGCTGTATGTGTACACTGCAGTGTGACTTACCTGTACGGCAGTAGGGATATGCATTCCAGGCCTTCTCATGGACCTCAAGAGAACCTTTTGGAGCGATCATGCGGACAAACGTCGGCACTTTGCTGCAGAGACAAAACATGCAAAGTGAATGTTTTTTCTTGAAAAATGTTATTCTGTTGTCATACATTTTATGAAGAATAAATTGAACAAGCCCCACTCTATATGCAACTTTTATACAGACATACTAGTAGAGATTAATTTAAGGTTTTGCAAAGTTTAACCATAATTAGCAACAATAATGGTAACTGACATGAAGGAAAGTCAGAGTAAGAGGATTATGATATGCAATGAAGGGTTTGGCTAAGCAAAGGTCGCCTACCTTTGCAGGTGGTAGACCTTATGGGTGTATTGCCCCTTCTCTCCATTCTCCTCATATGGCTCGTTCACAAGAACCTCCACACCTTCTCCTCCTCCCGTCTCATTTTTGCTGGCTTCTGCTACCGAGTACAGCTGCCCCACTTGGTACTGAAAAGAACCAAGAAATCAATTTTTTTTAAAAAAAAAGGTTTGCTCAGTTTTGAATACAATTTTTTTATTAACAGTTCTTTCTTCTTAAACCTTCATAAGTGTAAGTCCTGAACCACTTATAAGGAAATATTTTTTAATTTTTTTTTATTGGAATAACACAAAAGGTCAAAGAAATAATTTCTATTTACTATTTTCACATTAGAAGCACAAATGTCGATGTGCTCCAGGGTTTCCCCCAGTGAAGCCTGGCGGGCCACCAGGCTTTACTTGTACCACTAGGGATCCACCAATATCAAAAGAAATTTGGGCCAAAGAGCGGCTACAGCCGATAACCAATATTTACCGATATATTCTATATATTTCCTTACACTTTCAAAACTGTGTAAACTCAACCACACCACTTGCATTGCTTTTCTGCTTCAGTTAAACACTCCTACAATCCTGCACTGCCTCACCATCACTGTTCATGATTGAACAAATACCACACGGTCCCTCCAGACACACGTAAACAAACAGCAATATAATGGAAATTAAAATCAGTTGTCAATGTCAGCCAATACGGATATAAAACTGGATGAATCTTAACTGTAAACAGAAATATTCAAGTTTTACCACAGAGTTTTAAGTGGATTTAGGTCTGGACTTTGACTGGGCCTTTCTAACCTTTCCTAGCTACTCTGGATGTATGCTTAGAGTCGTCATCCTGCTCAAAGGTGAACCTAAGTCCAGCATTTAGCTCCACCAACTCTGATGCTGAAGAAAGGTATCCCCACACCATAATGCTGCCAGAACTTTGTTTCACATTGGAGATTATGTGTTCATGCCACAGTATTCAGCAACACATGTTTGCTGTGTCACTACTTGGCTTGTGGGAAACTGCCAAGAAGATCACTTCTTCTAGTAATTTCCTTTTTGTTTGTGTAGTGAATGACTAACAGTTGTCCTTCAACAGATTGTCCCACCTGACCTGTGGCTCCACAAGAGCCACACTCTACTCCTTAGCTGCTTATTTATGCCATCTTTGCTGAGGGTCAGTTGAGATAGACGGCCAAGTCTAGGTAGGTTTGCAGATGTGCCACGCTTTATTTTCAGGCAACAAATTAAACAGAGCTCAGTTGCTGAAATAACTACTTAACCGTACTTAACTATAATTAAGTACGGTAATCCAATAACTGTTAACGGGAGTAAACAGCCTAACAAAAGGCCATTTGTTGAAAGAACACCGTCACAGTAAACTGTACAAAAAAATAAGTTTTGCATTAAAGAATAAAAAAAGAAAAGAAAAAAAAAAACTTTGAAAATATTTTCTACCCAGAAATCCTCCAGTGGACGTTTTAGCTTAACCCATTTCAAATTGTGTAAAAAAAATAAAAAGTCTAAAAAGTCAAGCAGAAAGGGCTGAGTTTTTCATGTTGATGCAAGAAGTATTTTTTTAGCTGCAAATGCAGTTAAAAATAATAATAGTAATAATCCAAAAAAACAAAAACAACTTCATGATAAAGCATACAGTAAAGGAATTCTCTTTTTGCATTTTAGGAAAAATTTTTTTTTATTTTTTATTTTATTTTATTTTTTTATGAATTTCTAATATTGTATAAAAAAATCTTAAGTGGCTAATTTAAAAATCTGAATGTGCAATTTTTCTTAACCTGATGAATCATACTAATCAATAGATTAATCTATTACTAAAATAATCATTAGCTGCAGCCCATGTTTGTTCACTAAAAAGAACCTCTGAGACCTTCACAGAACATCTGGATTTGTACTGAAATTAAAATTACACACAAGTTTGTTCTGATTGTGGAAGGTGAAGTTCTGCCTTGGCCTCAAGTCTTTCTCGGTCTCTGATAGATTTTCCTCCTTACATCTCTGACCAGTTGGAATGATTTGCAAGATTATCCTTTGGAGTTCAAGTTCATAACACAACACAAAAATTTTCTTCATGAACAGAGTCACCAAAACATCTCAGCACTGAGGTACTAATTATCCCTACATGCTGGACAGCCAAGGCTACAAAGTTAGTGTTTAACAAGGATGCTACACTTGCCAACTAAAGTCAAGGATCTTTCTAAGCTGCTGCTTTGAATGTTTCAGAGTGTGCCAACATGACTCAAATGTAGTCATGGATTTACATCCGTTTAAGTGTCAAAGAAGAACATGTGATGACTATGTGAAGCGCTTCTAGAAGAAGTCAACACAAATAATACAGGTTGAAAATATTTTTTTAAATGTCAAAGTGCTCTGAATGGCAGGAGAGCTATGCAAGAGAAGCTTATAAAGAGCAGCACTGACCAATCATAAACAGCTTTCCAGCCGCTACCAATTTAATGCTTTTTCAGAGGAAAAGCAGCTGGGTGAGCTTCTTTCTAACTTGGCTTTCTTCCTCTTCCTCCCAGGTCAGGCAGAACTGCTGTGGCACTGGAAACAGTGACTTACACCTTGGGTGTAGTCGGCTTTGTCACACACTCTGACAAAACAAAAAGGCTTGTCGGCTGTTTTATGCAACGCTGAGACGTCTGGTCCACCAGGGCAGCTGCTGTGTCCTCATGAGGTGTGCTTACTAGTGGGCTACAGTTGAAGAGGAAATGCCACAGCTGGTGCTTCAAGCAGCCCAGTCACAGACATAAAAAGCCATAATCTTGTATCTGGATTCAGACAAACCCTCTGCTGCTCAGAAGGAGGGCAATGCTACGGCCCGACAACTTGTTTTGGAAGCACTGGATGATCAGTTTCTCCTTTGTGACCAGGAATGTTACCTGCCATGTAGAACCAGTCTGACTTATCAAAGACAAAGCAGGCAGCTCCCAAAAGGAAACCAACAGTCATCAGCAAGTAGCAACTTGCTGATGACTGTTGGTCTGAGAAATTTTCTAGAAAATGCAAGATTTCTGAGCTTCAGGATTTAAAAATTTGCAAGTTTTCTGCAGCAACCGCAACCACTACAGGTTCAGGCACAGAACTGCGTCTATCAGGCTGGTCACAGAAAAAGACAGCCTCCTACAGACTGACAGGGACAAGGTGTGTGTTTTAAAGTTGAACAAGAGCCATAACGACCACAGTAAAAGGCTGCTATGGACTGAGTCATACAAATACACCTCAGAATAACTTTAATATCAGCCTGACCAAAACCTTTTGAGTCAGACCTGAAAAAACATTCTGCCATTCAGAATTTGTGTCATTTATACTTTGATGCAATAATAAAATTAGTTAGGTCTTTCAGTTTAAACCTCTTCTTCATTGGATTCATCACAGATTCAAGGAAATTCATTTAAGAAATGTGCATTTTGGATCTCCAAGGTTTCCAAGTCAGGATTTTAGACATCCAGCCATCATCTCCATCTAATCAAGGATCTGTTCACAGTCACTTGAACCAGATTCTCTGGGGGAATCCAAGGCCAACAGAGAAACAGATTCCCTACAGTGTGTCCTGGCTCCTCTCCCTCACCATGGAGTAGGGAAGCAAACAATCAGCTTGCAATTGTTCATTAGATTAAAATTAGTTCCAATCGATTAACTAATAACGTCCACTTAGAGCATTATAATCCGGAAGAGTGTACTGGTGTCATTCGTAAGCAGAGACAGCAGTTGATAAAAAAACAAAGCAAAACAAAACAAAAAAAAAACCCAAAGATGGCAGGACAATCCCAGATCAGCAAAATAAAAATAATAACAGGTGCAGGATGCAAAATGCAAATTATGCTGTTCTGTTTTCAAATATAAACTGCAAGAGCTGCATAATGTCACGGCATCAACTTCTCAAACAAAAATTACTGATGTGCTACAAAGGCGAGAATGTGATACTGTTTTATGTAAACATTCAAATAGAAACAACTGATTCCTTTCTGTGACTTGTGATCCAGAATGTCCATATTTTGACAACAAACTGGACACACCAGTAGCATTTTTTAGACTCTGGTTTCTTGCAATTATCTAAACTACCGTACAATATATCCTGACCCTTTTCATTCAGTAATTCAGCTGATTATTCCCATTTATCTTGTTTAAAACCTGATAATCTGATAGATTCAACTTACTCAAAATTGAGAGTATTTTAAATAGAAGGTTAATCAGTAATTCTGAAAGAATAATATATAATTTTGATATAAATTACTGGTCATAAAAACACAATCATGCAAGCCAAGGCCAGAACTGAGCTCTGTGTTTCTCTGACTGTAGATACCCTTAATGCGTTAGCATTCATTATTAATTTGTAACTCCCCAGATGAAAACTTCATGAAACCTGAGCTAAAGAAAGGGTTACACTTTTTTACCTGTTTAGCGCTAGATGAGAAGCCTAGCTCTTGTGTCAGAGTGATACATTCATCTGACCCAAGCATAGTGTAATAGGAACCAGGTCAGCCACTAGCATGGCTGATCCAACTTTGGGAAGTAAACTCTTCACCTCCACTCTGTCAAAATATAAAACAAGTAACAACAGCCATCCGTTTGGGTTAGATGATTCTGAATGTTGAAACTGCAAATCCATGATAAGCATTAGGATTGCACATGGCATCCCTAAATTACATCCAATGTGGTCCAAGTCAAGATGGCGTAAACATCCCTGTTGCTCAACTAACAGGTGAACCATTTTTTCACAGTGAGGGGAGGAAAAGCCGGTCTCACGACAAACTGGTTACGTGCTTGAGTGAAATACTGGCTTTTGCTCTGTGTGACACACTAGACAAAAGAAGACTTCTCTGTTTTAAATGACATTTGGATTAAAATGCACAATGAATGAAAAGGGAGGGACTCATCTAATAGTGCAGGGAGAGGTGAAGAAACAGAACCTGCTCACCTGAATATTCAGGAAAAACCACCATTAAGGTAAATTAACCCCGACCAAACACACTCCCGGCTAACACTTAATCTTCAAGAGCGTTGACCAATTTTCTCCAACATGAATCATCTTGGAGAGACAGCAGGGTCAGAATCACAAACTGAAATATGTCAGTCACCGGCATTCACTGCTGCTTCACACTGTGGTGTGAAGCTGTCTTTGCTCATAAATAATCACCATCTGCTTAGGCAGGAAAACTAAAAAACATATTTTCAAAATCAGAATGAGCAAAAATTCTTATATCTTAGAAAAGCTGCCGATAAAAAATTAGGCACAAAATTCTGATAGCTGAATCTCTGACTGTACAACAACAAAGTGACAAAAACAAAACATTCTGCAGATAAAAGACAGTGGGAATCCAACACATATCTAAATATAAAACATGTACACTCTGTTGAGGTCAATAATCTTGCATTTTTATTGATATGATTGAAAGTGAAGTAAATAAATGAGTACCTCCTCGACTGAGATGGGCAGGACAATCTGGCTGAAAGAGAGAGAGAGGAAAAACAAACATAACTCATTAGAGTGCACATATCAGCAGGAAGTGATGAAAACACACTAGTTATAGATTTACTGCTGAGACATCACATCTGTACAAAGAGAAGTTATAAAGCTTTTCCTCTTTTCACTCAAACAGTGATTACATAATCCTGTGGGGATTAGAGGAACAGTGAAACCTGCAAATATTAATATTTACCCAGGATAATTAAAAGTTCCCAACCAGGTACAGTAAAGGCAAAGCCTGGAAACGTCGCTTTCAGATTTCATCCGAGTTTCATTGTAAAACTAACTACTATATATACTTCTTTTTCTGGAAAGAAAAAACACACACACTTGAATAGTATTAAACACTCCTGGATAGTATCTTTGATCAACAGTGGAAGGATGACCTTCATGGTCCACTCAGCATTTATGGGCCATGGCTTTTACTTTAACACACAACTCATCTAACTTCCACTACACGTGAGATGAAATGTACAGTACGACTCAGAGAGATAAGGTTCGTCAGGCACAGGCCAGTAAGACTTGAGATCAATAACAGGTGAAACTAAGGCCTCACCCCATGGATCACACAGTTATGAAGAAAAGATACAAACATATGTTTATTTTGCCTGTTTGCACACTGTACAATCAGAACGTCAATGAAAAAAGTGCACTTATACAAAACACACTGGGACGTAGCAAAGCATGTGATCATCTATTGGAGTCTCCACTATCAGAGGAACTAAAAGAGCAGGAAGAGGAAATTATAAAGCTGGTGTCCCATAAAGCGGACAAACAAGTCTGGAGTTTTTAGTGGAAACTTTGCCTTTGAGTGTCTGTCTGCATTCTTTGTCCTCCTATACAATAGTGAATTAATGACTCAGTCTAGCGGAGCTTGAATATTTCATAAGACAGATCAGAGTGGAAGAGGAGCTTTTAAGGCATCAACCTGTTGTCTACTGGGCTAAAAATAAGATCAGATGTTCGGATTCAAAAGAAGAAAAGAAACAATTCAAATGGTTTCATGTTTTCCTAGCACTAGAATGACCTAAAGGCACATCCAGCTTTATTAGGGATTGTAATTAACATGGCTGAGCCTGGTAATGTACTTTGCACCGTGGTCAGATGACAGTCAGAGCTGGATGTCGTCCCAGCAGTGATGTGCATATGACAAGAAGTGATAAACTATAGGAGCTCAAAAGCCCAAACACTTGTCTTGTAAGGAAAGTTTTAAAAGAAATGCAGCAACAGCATCCTCTTGTAAACTTACCGGTATGTTTCATTTAATGCATTCCTACATCTTATTACATAATACTTCTTTTTAGCGTGGGATAATAGTTTCAGGAAAGGAAATGGAGCGGGGGAATACCTCACTGCTCCGTTAGCCTCCGTCTTCCTGTTCATTAAAACGCTCTGAAGTCCATTTTCAACATTTAACTCCATTATTCCGCAGTTTCAGGCGCAATTTAGTAAACCTGCTTAAGCCGAAGTTTCACATACTCACGTAGGCGTTCAACCGCACTTATTTCTAAATGATCTTCTTTGCCCATTTGCTAAATCAAAAAAATTGAGAGAAACAGGAAGAAATCTAAATGAAGTTCTGCGTTTAACAACTTCGGTATTATATTCTAAAATATGTGAGAAGACGCCGCTTTTTGAGGGGGAAAAAAGCAAATAAAAGTGAGTCATACGGTATGAAACATTCATTTTACGTTTTTAAGGTCTAGTTAACAGTTTACTAGCAGTTCATTAGATTTTATTTTAGTTCAGACTTTTAAAGTCGTTGGAGAAAAATGGAAAGTCGAAGCGGACTTACAACTCTTTAATCAGCATGGTGGCTGTGCGTCCGTCCAAACGTCCGTGTCCGAGTGTGGAATGAGCCGAACCGAGCTGTTCATTCACGGCTTTCAAAGGGTTTTTCTTCCTGTTAGATGCCGTGTGTGTGGAAGGGGCGCGGCCGAGGAGGAGTCCCCACCTTGTTTCAGGTAACCAGCAGTTGCGTTCAGGTTCTGTCGGAAAATAATCAACCAGCTTTACCAGTTTTTCTCGAGCCACACGTTTCACTACTTTTTTAAATACGAACCAAATGTATGCACCGCACAAATAAAATGGAGTTTCATAGTGCATGTTGCTATAAAACTACTCTATGTTTTTATATCCACCCCTGAAATTATATGAAATTTACGAACTAGAGCCCATTGATATGCCCAGTGTGCAGTGATGGTGTTTCTGATATGGACGACATGGGCAGACGCCCAGGGAGACTTTTCGTCCAGAGTGGCCTGAGCTCTCGGGATACTCCCTCTTCCTCTCTCGACACACACACACACACACACACACACACACACACACACACACACACACACACACACACACACACACACACACACACACTCACACACACACACACACACACACACACACACACACACAGACAGGCCTCCTAAACCTCAGACCCAAAAGTTCAAACCTCTCTTGCCTCAATTTAGTCTAAACAGAAGCAGAACATCCATGTCCATAGCCACCAGTAAAATGTTTGAAATAAAATAAAATAAATAAAATAGACAAAAAAAAAAGAAAATTCAACTGTGTTTAATAGAGTTATTACATGTGATATTATTGTCCCTTATGAGTTATATCTGAATCTTGTCCTAGTTTATTGGAATTACAGTAGCTATGTTCTGTCTATAAAACATTTTATTTAAATACATAAATAAGGTAAAACAAGCTGAGTAACATTCATTTACTCATAAAATATATTTGATAAAGTTCTGTTTCGTAAAATTGGGTGTCAGAGGTTTATTAGAGAACAAACAGCTTCATGGAGACGAAGGTACACATCAGAGAGGTCAGGGAGAAAGCAGTGAAGTTTAGATTTTAAAATAATATGTAACATACAGTACAAGTAAAATCATGAAAATAAGAGATCAGTCTTGTGTTGTTTTAAACGTTGACATTTATAGCTAAACAATTTTCCTTTATTGGAAAGCATTGCAGATGTTCAGAAGCAATTTCCTGTCAAACTCTAACATATGCAGTGCCATTTAGCACAGAAAATATGCATACCCCACCTGACATAAAACCAGCAACAGTGTTAATCCAAAAAAAGCCCACATTTTCTATGGTGCTGGTCTGGGGACTAAAACGCTTTATCACTCAGCCTGAAGGTTTGTTGAAGTCATCCAGAAATCATTCATACTGACTGTGTGCTTAACTGGGTGACTTGCATTTCTTACTATGTTTAAAATGAGTATCATTCACTCTGAGATCTGCGCATCGTGTTCAGACCATATTCTAGACATGAACTTCTATCTGCTTCTGGAAACACACAACCTCATGTTCTCTACTGAGCTGCCTCATCCCTTTATCACCATGTCTTTATCTTTTATGGGAGATACAACAATAACAAGATAAATGATGTTTTTCACCTCCTCACAGTTGTTGCTATTACCAAATGTACATTTCCTTAAACTGGAAAACAAGAGTAGCTATTGGGAAAAACGGCTCATAAAACAGACTTTAATGGAAAATTGTTTACATACATGCATTGTTGATTCTTTATGGTCAGCATAGTTTTAAATGAACAAATCCCGCATTCATTCATTCATTCCTTTCTACACCAGAGAACTAATGAATTAACTACAAAGTTATAAGACATAGTTATGTTCACTTTTTTAAGTAATAAATCACAATGTGAATCTTAACTATTCATGTTTTTTTATTATACTTCTTTTTATAAAATTATTCAGGCCATTTTATTATTGTATTTAATCATTCATTTATTTTTCTTGGTATTTTTATTTTCTTTTTATTGTTTTGGTTTGCAGTTTCACTCGTTTGTCCATTCACACAATCAGCATGTCACATTGGATTATGGTGTCTGTTTTTTAATTATGTTTTCATAGAGGGTTATAAATCTTTCAGAAGGACAACTATGTGCATGAATGCTTATGCAAAGCATCATATTTCTTAATAGTTCTGTCCTTTTTTATTTTTCGTTTCCTACCAAATTGCTTCAAGTTTTCTTCCTCAGAAGTTTGCCTTTTAAAATCTTCCAATTTTTATTGTTCTTTCTCAAAATTTTAGACAATCATCCTGGAAATTACTGTTTTGCAGAACTCCTGGAAGGACTTTATGTTTCCCTTTGTTTCTACCAACAGTTCTCTTGCTGTGGGCCAGTTTTCCCAAGAAAACTGGACAGATGTTCCTACTCATTAAGGTTTGCAAGCAATCGCTTCTACTAAGAAAATCATTTGCAGACTAAGACTGGAGCCAGCATTTGTTTCATAAAGGCAAATTACAAGCAATTCATTTTTTAACACTAGATGGTTCAGGTATTTTTTCTCTGGTTGACCTGGAAAAAAGGTTGTAGTTTTAGTTGCATCAGTCACTTAACTTTATACATTAAACAAATAGTTTAAAAAAGTATTTTAATAAAAAAGAATTTGGGTCAATTCTGTATTTTATTTTTTTTTTTGCATCCCTGCTGTACATACATAACAATGCTGTCTAAATATTACCTTTAACATGGAAGTCTGACACCTAGTATTTTAGAAAAGTATTGTCTCTCCTTTTCTAAATCACTAGAAAACGCTCCTGTTTTTTGTGCCATTAAAAACAGGAGACAAATATACAAATAATTGTTTATTTAATTTCATATATTCTAACTTTTTTTTTTCAGTTGAAAGAACATATTTTGAAAAGTCACTGACAATAGTTATACTGTGGAAAAGACAAAAAAAAGTCATACAAGGTAAAATATCATGGAAATGCACAATCCCTACTTTTTTCAGAATGGGAGAAAAGTAAAACGGACACGATAGGAAAAAAATACTAAATGTCAAGTGGAGAAAAAAAGGTATACGTTTTTTTCCTCTTATACCCCCACTTTTATGCCTCACACATACATAACTGTTAAAAGCTAACACCCAAAATTCATTATCAGGAAACAAAACAATCCACTGAAACGAACAAGAATACACAAAATCGCTGTAGGGCTCAGGGTTCGGTTGGGAACGAGGTGAGTAATCTAAAGAAGTCAGTGACTCCTTTCCCATTTTCTCATCGCTTGTTCAGTACAGGCTCAGTTCTCGCATTGGTCAGCAATGCTAGATGACTTTCCTGTAAATACTGCTGATATAATACCAGGAACTCAGAAACAGAACACTTTAACCCAAATTCCTGCCTCTGAGCTTCTTTTTCATAACAACCCCAAATTATTTAAGGAAGGAGAGGAAGTGTTATCAAAATTAGATCTGAGTGAGGGACAAACTGTGTGTTTTAATTTAAAATATCTGATTTCTTTAAAATAATTACGCAATTCTTTTAGTAAAATATGAGTACATTCTGTCTAAAAGGAATGGATTGTGAACTGAGAGACAAGACTCTGCTGCACCTTCTGTGTGAATAAAGGCCAAATGTGAAGCAACACCTCTTTTTTTTCTGATTATAAAAAAATAAAACATCTTTTAGCTTCCACAGGATGAACAAATCTACATCCAAAAGCCCTGGGTCTACATTCTTTCCACTTTGCACCACCATTAAGGAGTCGTGTGTTAGAAACAGCAACAACAAGCTGTGCAGGAATATGCAAATAAGGTCCATTTTAGACATTTTAAAGTGCATTATGTGCTTTTTTTTAAAAAAATCCTCACTGAAAGTCTGCCGCTGGGAGTACATGAAGGCAGCAGAGTGTCATCTCTCAGTTCGGGCACCTGTAGACAATTTACGTTACGTTTGCAGACAGGGGCAGCTGAAAGTGATTATCAGACAGTTTCACAGATGGAAGGAAACAGAGTCATCCTGCCTGGATTCACCTTATGACAAGCTTTACTGTGTGGCATTTACAGTCAGAAGACTGAATAATATTCAGCACTCCATGCTTCTGTTTATTTTGTCTCTCTAAAAGACAAAGAGTATTTCTTGTCTGTGTTTGAACTTATTACATTCAGCTTTTTTCTCTGAGAACAATGAATCGTTATGGTTTTGTCCTTTATTCAGAGGCCTGTTGCCATTACGAAGGTTTTAAAACAGTAAAAGTAACTCACAATGTTTATTTAAGTACTTGTAATGAGAAGACACTCACTAAAAAAGTACCACCCATCGTTCTTATTAAGGTAACCCTGTTTTAAATCTAGTTGGAGAGCTACGAGTGTGCAGAAGCAGACTGCAAGCTAGCTACTGGAGCTGATAGCTGAACTAACCAGCTATCAACTCTTATACTTGCTTTTAAGAGCAGAAAGATAAAACAATATTATAATATCCTAACATAAAAACTAAATGTTGTGGTTGCGTATTCAACATAACAATTTTGGCCAGGTAATACAGTTTTGTGCTAAATATTTGTGCAAATACTGTGAAATTGTGTTAGGTTACCACACTATAAGAATCTCATACCAGCCCATGCCTAGTTACCATCAAGCAAATTGCTGTTCCCAGGTTTATGACAAGGAGTCAAGCTTCCCTGAGCATTCTGATGCTGATGGAGCTGTACATCAGGTTTAACGTTGTGAAATCACCATGAAATGCATACGAAACAGAAAGCAAACGCTACATGAAACTGCAGCTACACTAACTCTTTGGAAATCAACCTGTGAAGGAAAAAAATGGATATTTGATTTGTTTGTTTGCGGTATGACTACCTCAGCTGCAACGCAAACACATTTCTGATATTCTAACTAGCACCGTCCACAGTGCAGGAACAGACTGGGTGAAATGAACACATATGTTTGGATGAATGTCCAGTGCCCACCACTGCACTGAAATACTTATTGCTGAGATGAACAAATACTATAATTTCATTGTGTATGGACATTACTCAGATGTTTAAAAAATGTGCTGTCTATCTGCTCTAAACATTCCTTCATATTATTGGATCATGATTGAACATCACACAGACACCCTTATCTAAACTAACACAAGATCTGACAGGTTTGTCAAGCACAAGCTGTGTGTAGATCAGTTTTCCTGCTCAGGAGGCAGAGTAAAACATAAAGGATCAACACTGTCACTGGGATCATGCACCAACAATATAACACAAACACAGGGGCTGCTGTGTTTCCTCAGTGACTTATCAGTGTGTTGTGCACTGATCTCAAAGCTGTTGCCTTGTGGGTTTCTGCTGAGTCCAACAGGAGGAAGTGCAGATGACAGCGCAGAGGATGCTGCTCAAATTTCTTTGTGTGTGGGCGTGTGCATGTGTGTGCTGCGTTACTCAAAAAAAGTTGAGTAAGTGAGCAGGAATGCAGCACCACTGCCCCCTGCTGTTTAAATTCAGATCCACACTTGATTTCAGTCAGCTGCCATTTTCAGTGCTTCTGAATACAGAATGGCAGGAGTGAGAAGAAGGAAGAGGAGTGATTAGGGGAGAAGTGGAATGTCTTTTCTCTCCCTTTTTAGTCAGTTTTGGATCATGATTGGAGGAACTGTCAACTCCCCGCAGTGTTTGAGTTTGTGTTGGCTTTTTCACAGAGCATCACAGAAGGTGAAACTAGTCATCACAGTGTTCACGCGTGCAGAATCAACAGTTCGATATATGTGTCCGTGTGCAGGTTCACCAGACGTTCATCCTCCTCTCTGTGTCTTAGCTTGTTTATTTCTAAAAAACAAAAATGTTTTCATCCCTTCTACACGTTGGCCTCCGGCGCGCTGCCGTTGTTCATCTTAATGTAGACCTTGGGGTCGTCGTTGTGCTCATCTCGCAGGCGCTGGAGGTGGCGGCTGTGGCACAGGAGGTAGAAGGGCAGGCAGAATCCCAGCATGCTCAGCACCAGCAGGCCCACGTTCACCTGAGCATCAGATAGACAGAGTGATAAACAGTGATGCAGAACAGGGAACTATACTCTGTCATGCTGGTGTCTCAGTGTGTGTGTCTTACCCAGAGAGGGTCTCCGTTCAGGGGTCCCACCATGGCCATGAAGAGAGGCTGCTGCAGCAGAGCGAACAGAGCGCTGATCAGGGACTGCATGCCTGTCAGGCTGCCAAACTGAGAGGATGGGTACCTGCAGAGGACAAACAGAATGTGAGCAATTTTGGACTGAAATGATGATTTGAGTTGGTCTATCTCATAAATTTTCTGAAATATAAAAAAGCTTTTGAGGAATGAATGCTTTTCCTATCCCTTTGCAGCCCCTTTTTTGCTGCAATCATCTTTTAACCATGCCCCACACTTACACAGCAGCATACAGGCCTCCAACAGCAGAGTGGATGAACCCTCTCACTATTGTGTGCAGGACGAAGGACAGAATCTGTAAAGAAAAGAGAAAATAGACATGTTGTCCTTTAGCAATCATTTTACAGCACAGCAGGTCTATATTTAGCACCAGCTGGCTTTCATCTTTACTAAAGGCCATTCAGAACTAAATGGATAAATAAGAAGCAATATTAATTTTGTCCAGTAGGTGTCAGTAAAATACCAAGAAACATATTTTGCTTCAGGGTTGTGCAGCTAGGGTTGAGAGAGCTGCCTGTATCTGCAGTGTTACCCCTCGGTGGAACAACATAGGCACATGTTTGGAAATGTGAATCCCCAAATATCTATAACACTGCAGAGCAGCAACACACACACACAGTTTCACACCTGAAGCGGGAGGTTTGGTATGATGCATGTGGCCCCAAAGCCAACCAGCAGCAGGTTGGTGAAGATGAAGGCTCTAGTTGCATTGATGATCTTCTGAATCTTTTTGGTTGGGCGCCGGGGCTGGCCGGGCTCACTGATTAGAGAGGGGAAAAAAATAGAAAATTAAATAAAAATGTGTTTTAGGGCGGAAACATTTAATCGGATTAATGGTTTATTGAAATAATCTACTAATTTAGTAATCGATTAATTGTTTACTGGACAGACTTTGCTGAAAGAACAACATATCCAGAGTAGTAATTAATCCAAGATGATACAAAATATATATATTTTGAATTAAAAATCCTTTTTAGTTTGTTAATGTGTTTTACCCAAAACTGCTCAAGTCATAGTTCTAGCATCACCTGGTTTGTCGAAAAAAATCTGTACAAAAATCTCCTATTAGGCACCTTTTCTATTCAGCTATTAATTGGTTCAATCAAAAAATATCAGCCCGATTTTTTTAGCTCCAGGTGCCTCCTTTATTATATGTGATCAAGCGTTCACTGAAGTAATTCTATGTTAATGTATTTCAGCTAATAAAATGTTTATTTTATTATTTTAAGAAAGGAATTGAATTATTTGTTTATTTGTATTTTTATGCATTTCTAATATTGTAAAAAAAATAAGCTTAAGTAGTTAGATGAAAAATGGCAAGACTGTGGAAATTTTTTTATCTGATTAATTGTCAGACTAATTGGTAGAATAATTAATTACTAATATAACTGTTAGTTGCAGCCCTGCTATGTTTTATCCTGTTTTCCAGCTGTTGCTTCTGAAACTCTAAGAGCTTGCACTCTCACCTTTTGACCGTCTTGTCGTTCTCATCCTCACAGTCTTTCAGCTTCCAGTCCATGACGTAGCCAATCACAGGAGAGGTGACCAAACACAGGAGCTGCAGCACGCCAAAGATGGAGGTGTAGACGCTCACTGAGGAACACACAGCAAAAACACATTTACTTATTATTCTTTCAGGCCAGATCCAGAGCACAACAGAAAAATGATGCACGATGGACAGCAAAGACAGCTGAGGAGCACAGACAGTGGAGGAGGGGATGAATGGAGGTGGTTAACCGGGCTTCA
Source organism: Alfaro cultratus (assembly GCA_903066825.1). Lineage (NCBI taxonomy): Eukaryota > Metazoa > Chordata > Actinopteri > Cyprinodontiformes > Poeciliidae > Alfaro > Alfaro cultratus. The sequence continues at coordinate 79,364 of CAEFZX010013237.1, read as the reverse complement.
GAGCGCTTACCCACTTGCATCCTCTCCACTGTAACAGCAGCAGGAAGCAGGCATGACAGGGACGTTCAGAGGTTAAAGATAAAAGACACACAAAGCAGCTTCTGCATTTTTATGTGCAGCTTATGGGTGGTTACACTCACCTGTGTTCAGGTCTCCGTCTGTAAGGGACTCCAGGATGGTGTTCATGGCTCCCATGTAGAAGATGAGTCTTAGCTGTGTAACGCACATGGTGATGAGGCTCAGCAAGAAGATGGGACTGAAGATGCTCCTCATGAAAGACTGGGCTGCAGAGGAAATGAGGCGAGATTTAATAAAATGCTTTAGATGAGCGATCAAAAAGATATGAAACATAATAAAAAGTGTGATGTTTGACTGGTTGTGGCGAGTGCAGGTCCTCACGGCAGGTATTTATTTGGAGATATTTCATAATTTGCCCTCAGTGCACCCAATGCAACTCTGCTCTCTATAAATTATTCAGTGATTCAGTTATGCAACACCCCCCAGCCAAACCTTGATTTTATTTTATCCAGCAGCAGGATGCCACTTCTGTACTCATAATCTCTCACATTGTCTTCTGATCACATCAACAGCAACAAGAAGATGATGGACATTAATTGAAGATTATGTGAGGACTCAGGTCAGAATGTGGCTCCCCTTAGAGGAACTGATAATGATTCAAAGGTGGTTGGGCTTGTAGAGATGTGTCTAGTATTGCCCAGTGACACATTTTAATTATGACATTATGCAGGTAAACAACTTTGTTTTTAATCTAATATTAGGCAATGATAATAGGGGTTTTATTTAACATTCATATTTTCTTTATTTTGGTTCCCACTGAATGAATCAGATTGCAGCTGCTACAACATTTTAGATTTTGCTGACATGTTTTAAAAATGCATGCACGTGCTTGATGAGTGGTGATAGTGTGGTACTGTGTCTAATATCTCAGCAGCAGGAGATCACAATGTACCTTGCAGACAAGTACAAGCATGCCTGACGTTTGGTTCTCTGCACTAATTTGATGATATCATACTACTCCAGTCACTTATTTTCAAATGCTTCTGTCTTGAAAAGGTTTTCAATTCTCTTTGAGTTTTTCACATTTTGTCACTTTACAACCTCCGACTTCAATTCATTTTAAGATTATCGGGATAATTTCAGCATATTTGGTGGACAACTGTCAGTTGGTAGGAAACAGATGGTTTTCAAAATTTCCACAACTAAAAATCTGAAAAGTGTGGTGTTGATATTCTTTTTTGGTTTACGTCCATATATTTTGCATGCAGGCCAAAATGTTTATGCTTGGTTTCATTTGACCAGAGTCAATTCTTTAGCAATAAACTGAACTTTTTATGGTGTCCTTGTTGTAACTCTTCCAATAAGGCCAGCTTGGTAGAGTCAAATCAATAAATCAACTTTATTTATACCGTTAGGTATATTCAATTACATGGTAAACAGTAATAGTTTTCCAAAGGTCTGGTTGTCCTGTCATCAGACTCTCCCACCTGAGCTGTTGCTCTATTACAGAGTTACCACAAGCATCTTGGCTGCTTTCCTTACATTCCCAGCAGCCTACTGGTTAAGATGGACGGCATACATGGATTAAACAATGCTCTGTGAGATGTTCAAAGATGTATGTCTCCTTTCCTCCTCTTTGTTTCGGCCAATTAAATAAAATCCCAGTAAAATACACTGACGTTTCCTATTTTAATGTAACAAAATGAAAAGTTCAAAGATTGTGAATAATTTTGAAGTAGAAATTGTCATCAAAATATTTTTGTTGCCTTCAGGTGTCATGGTGAATTAGGAGCAGGAGGATCCAAAGAAAAGCAGACAGTGGGTAAAGTTGATCATTAATGAAGCTTGTGAATATAAATGGAAAATGGACACTTCTGTCCATATGGTGAAGTACTAAAACATCCAATTAATGGTGAGTCCACAGATGGACCAGGTGGGTTTATTGCCTTGATCAACAGATACCCATGTAAGGCTAATCACTGGAAATGTTTGGTCATGGCCACAAGAAATTGGGGTGTTTTCCAAGCCATGAATTATTAGAATCGGATCACGGTCCATTAACCACGGCATAGGGCAAAGAATGAGCAACCTAGGACAAATTTGTTGCAGGTTTCCATTGCAGCTGGGCTTTTAGAAACACAAAAAAAAGAGTTTGTTTCTGAATATCAATCAGCCACAGGAAAAATAGGTCCTGTCTTATTTCCAGAGAGGGAAGCCAATAAGATTTACATACCAAAATAGTACACGCTGGTCTCTAACAGAGAGTTTGTTATTACATCCACATAATTTATGACTGCTACAAACATATTATGACCAATTTTTAGGTAAATCCAGAAACTGATTTATAACTAGCTAAGTCAGAAGAAGGTCATGCTTCTTCTCCACATTATTTCCATTAAGAGAATCAATCATTTCAAGAAACTCTTGAAGACCAATATCTCATTGGCTTTCAAATGCAACCAGATTTTGTTCTTAGAACTTCCTTCTGGTTTTAATGTATTTTATTCCTTTCTTGTCTATCCTTTACTATCTATATTGTTCTTTGTAAAACACTCTTATAAAGTGCTACATAAACAAAATTGACATTGACTGTACAGTTCCGGATAGCTGCTCTCAATAGGGTATGCAGACATAAATATGAAGTGCACACATGTTTGAACCAGTTAACCCCAAACAACGCCTCTCTGGAGCTCCCTGCCAGAGCGCCACGCCTGCTGAGCGACTTTCCTAGAAATTAGTCGGAACTGGTTCTACGGTCTATTTAGTATCAAAAGGATCAAGAGGGAACCCACCAGCCTACCGCTGGGAGAACCTGACCCTGAGGAAGAATTTAGAGGCCCAGGAGAGGTCTGGAGGCACAGAGTTGACAGAGGTGACAGGGGTCGATGTAGTGTGGAAGTGGTGCAAAGGATTCTTCTGTAACTGCTGCATAGGCCAAGTCTTTCTGTTTATTATGTAGGGTTTTTATAACTAAAAATCTGAATACCGTACAGGTGTTTCTACACATTCTTTACATAAAAAGAATGCATAAAATGGTTGTTAGCTTGGCTAACTCATTATTTTCCCATTATTTTTCTTTTATGCCTCAGTTTAATCTACAGTTTCTATCACTAAAAGACTGAGTGCTAAGGTATGTTCAGCAGCTAGCTGCTAATCAGGCACGGGTTCAGATTCTCACAGTAAAATAAAAAAATTGAAAATAATATTGTATAGCATTATCTAATTGATTTATTAAAAAGAGAAAAGGAACAATTATTCCAACTTATTTTGGCTATTAGTTCAAGCTATAACAGCAGTTCAAGTAAAACATTTTATTGCTTTGAGCAAAAGCTTGTAACCCCCCCCCACCCCCACCAAAAAAAAACAAAAAAAAAACAAAAAACACTGAAATTAGTTGTGTTTATTTTGGCTCTTTAAAGAGTAACACTATACAACATGTATGCTGGTTAATCAGTCCACAGTCAGGGTAGCTAGCTTGCAGCCAACTGGCTAACAAACTTGCTAACTGTGGTTTATAAGCAGTGTTACCTTATTAAGGCTAATGAGTGGCGCTATTTTAGTCTGTTCTTCTGGACCTGAAATATTACAAACAACTGAATTCATCCTTTTTTATCAAAGGGAAAAAATGTAACAGCTTTCTTTCAGCCAGCTGACTGACAGTGTGCAACATAAATGCATTAGGTGAAGCTTCACACTAGCTGGAGAAAGCTTGCTGTTCTTTCAGTCGTTTTACCATGTGTATGAAAATCTGGATATGACTGCATGCCTAATTATTTGGTTGCCACTAGCTTGTTCGGGTTAAAGAAGTTAAAATTAGCTTAGAGTTATATTTTATTCTAAGAACGTCAAAGTCATGAATCATGACTTCATGGCTTATCCAGCAATCCGATACCCAAGATGCTCACATGCACATTATTGTTTAGCTGACCCAAAATAATTGTGGATATTGCTATTCAGTACCAAATCATTTAGGCACATGTTATCAGTTTTATTTTGGGATTCTGGCTCCCTCTCAAATGAGCCTGCTGTTAATATCAGCTTGTTCAGATCAGATGGGAATAAAGCCACAAAAGAGAAGCTGATACAGAAATCCCCTTTCATGGCATGGCTTTAATTTTACCACACCTTCAGAAATTGGTTATCTCTTACTTTTTACTACCAGCTTCAGTCCAATCTGCACCATTGCAGAATTTCAAAGTGAGATGTTCCTTCTGTGACTTACACTCTTCGCTGCCCTTGCAGTTCACCTCCAGGTTTAAGGTGGACAGGCACAGTTTGTTGGCGTCCTGCGCTGACAGATCTGTGGACGGCTGATGCGGCTGCTTTATTGAATTGCCCACACTGAGTCGGCGGCCCACCGTGGTCACTTGCCGGTAAAACTGCTTCCCAGTGATCTTGTGGTCAAAGCCCAGCCAGCTGAATTTGATCTTTACCCTAAAGGGATGCATGAATGGATAAGAGACACAGAAGGTTCTTTGTGAGCCCATATATCTTGCAAACATGCAACATGACAGCTGAAAAAATATAAAAGTAAGAAGAAAATATGAGAGAACAGAGAAAAGAGAAAAAACACCCTTAAAGAACCGTATGAAAGAGAGCAAATCCTGCCAATCTTCTGGCTTTAGGTTCTTTCCTCTTTAGGGCTCAGTGGGTTCTGCTGCTTTACAAGAGGATTTACCACATTGAAGTGAGCTGGTATATCTATGCAATCTGCTATGTGTGTATTTGAAGGCTAAAGTATCAATGTCTTGCTTTGTAACGAAAAAAAACTACTGTGTATTTTAATGGGACTTTGTAAAACAAGTCAACACAAGGAGGGGCATAACAAAAATAATTTGGATTTTTTGTAATTAGTTCTGAGCGAACCTGACTAGAGCGGCAATGATTAATTGTGATTAATTGATTATTGAAATAATTGACAAATAATTTAGTAACTGAAAGAACAACACCCTCAGAGCAGAAATTATTTAAAAACTGTATAAAAAAAAATTCATATAAGAAAAAAAATTTGTATTTTACAGAAAGTATTTACAGAGTGAGCGTGTCTTTTGGTCTTACGTAAAGTCCATGTCCTCTGGACCTGGGAAAGGCTCGAGAGGCCAGTTGATGAAGCAGTTGAGGAAGACGAGGCCAGCGCAGCCGGCCCAAACCACCAGGATAGAGATGAAGGAGGCACCTAGATCATAAATCACCTGGAGGCAGACAGACAGAAGCCAAATAAAAACATCATAATGGAAAATCAATAACCCATCTTTTGCTGTCTTTTAGGAAAGAAATAATGGTTGAACAAACTGGAGCAAATCAAGAATGGCGTAAAGTTTGAGGATTTACCTTGATGCCAGGAAACGTGACGGCAGAGGAAGCATAGGATCCAATCATCAGGGCGATGAAGGTTGACCTCAGGTCTCCAAACATGTTGGGAAGCTAAAAAACAAAAACAAAAAACACATGCACATATTTGTGATGGTCGTATTTCTCTCCTAAACAGATTTGCAGGGTTAGAAGTAATCTGACAAGGTCTTGGTGCATCACTTCTACTATTAATTTAATGCTAAACTGGAAGTTAACAAGAAAATGGTTCCAGCATCACTATACAATGCAAAAAAATGCTCTGGAGGAAACTAGATAGTTGTTGATTTTTTTAATACCAAAGAGTAAACAATGCTATTTTGTGCATTTTCATTGACATTTTTTAGGGGTTTTGTTTGTCTCATCTCACCAGAGAATCCTCTTCCACATGTTTACTGTATCCTGAGTTGCAACCAGTCAGTCTTTTACTGACTGGAAAAGACTTCCCTCTTTCTGTCTGCTATTTTCTTTAAGTCTTAATGAAGCTGCTGATTATTTAAGGCACTTCTTAATAAATCACTCCGAATACAAATACACATAAAACTTTTCATATTTTTACTAAAATAACTTTCTTCTATTTCACAATTGAGCCCAATTTTGTTGTGTTTAATCACAAGAAATTGTCATGAAACGTATTGATTTGTGTGATCGTACTGAGACCAAATGGTGAAAAAGTTGAAGCAGAATGATTGCTACAGTGTACTGAATGTGAGCTGAAAGCTTTACTCTGCTGGATTAAAACTTTCAAGCTGATACACAAAATTATATCTATTGGATTTCCTTATCTAAAATCAGATTTTAGGTTGTGCTTCAAACAGCTCTGGAGGCTCTACACCAATCTTTGTCAACTAACAAAAGGTGACTAGCTGGAAAAGAATGTGGTAAAATACACAGATGTTGGCAGATGATGTTGAATCCCACAGATTTCTGATAAAGCTGTTCAGTAGTGAATTGAACTGGGTGAATATCAAACCATCTGTGTTCTGGTGTTTGCAGCAGTGGAGTGAAGAAAAAAAGGCTGGGGTTGCATTAAGTCATGCACAGCTCAAAAAGAGGACACCACGTTCTCAACCAGACGAAACAGTAAACAGTGTTCTTCAGGAAGTCAAAAGCACAGAGCAGTGAATACATGTCTGAGTGGTTAATGATCTCTGTGATGTATGTCAGCCTTAAACATTCTTTGTTGTTGTACTTTTGTGACATTTGAATTATTTAGAGTGATTTCTAGAAGCTACAGAACACAGCAGCAGTGAAACAAATGAGGCTGATTGTTAAAGGCAGTATTGTGGGTCACATATAGTTTTTCTATCCTTCTCTAACTTGTCACGATTTATCCATCCAGATAAAATGTTCTCCACAGGTGTCTAGAGTAACCAGCTTCCTGAACCTGCTCAGCCCAGACAGATGTCCTCCTTTGGACTAACTAGAGCGTAAAGTGAGATCCCAAGAATCACTGTAGGCCCCACAATTCAAAGCAAATTAAAAACTTTCCACATTCTCTGCAGCAGTACAGAACCAAATAAGTCTAATTTGAAAACCATAAAGGGCGAGATAGGGTAAGATGGCTAACTTACGTTCTGACCCAAAGCTGTTTTTGTTGTCCAAAAGTGATCTGTATACTATTTTTTAAAAATAACTTTTTTAAAATAGAACATTTTATCAGCTTCAGTGTTTTTTTTTGATAGTTGTCAGGCAGGAAAGCGGGTTGTGAGAAACAGGGACATGCAGCAAAGGTCATTGGACTGGGGCGGCCACGTTGAGGACTAAGGAGTCGCATTTCCTTTACCTTTGGCACCACCACCATGCCTGAAAAATATGTACTTTTAGGAATACTTTTACTACACTGTACTATTTAATTTTCCTCAAGTAAAATTTCTGGATACTCTGGCAACTGCGACTAACTTCGCTGAACGAACAACAAATTTGGTTTAACCATACCTTCACCAGGCAATGACACACACCAGCACTTTTTGCTAAAAGTTTCACAAGCTTTGCATTGAACGAAATGTAACGAAATTCTTGTTGTTTCTCAGTGTTTTCCAAAAACATGTGACAATCCGGTCTGGGCTGCAGTTTGGATTAATGGATTCAGTCGCGATGTGAAGGGTGAGTGAGCATGTAGCTGGGAGGAGCAGCTGCTCGGCCTGATGAGATGAAGATTATAGTGTTTTTCTAGCTAGAGGAAAATAAACCAGATCAGTCAGGCAGTCAGTGGTCTGCAACTGTTACACATAAAGGAACAAAGAAACAGCTGTGGGTTCAGACCACAACGCACACAGCTGTAACATTAACAGGAACGGTACCAGAACAGAAGAAACGAGTACTGAGATCAGATATGACTGACTCTGAACACGCGTCATCAGCTGACTAACATTACTGTCATTTCCTAAAACAAAAGTTAAAAAAAAATTTTTTTTAATGTGCTTACATTTAGACTCCATGCTGTTATTCAATTGTACAATTTGTCAATAAATTTAATGACTCGATCTGCTCCTTTTCCAGGTTGAAAACGTTAAGTGACAATTCTGTGAATTTTAAAAGCATTAGGTTGAATTTATTGCAGATTAGTTTTCATCCATAAAGGGTCAAAATTCTATACACAAACTCCAATATGAGATTATACCCCCACTAAAGTCTCTTGAGGCATCAACAAGCTTCTGGCGTCATTCTAGCTCAATATTTGATCACTTTTCCTGGCAATAAATAAGTACTTAACAGGGCTGAGCAGGAGCTTTAATGTTATCCTCTTTTATCCAATCCAAAATCTGTTTTGATGTGTGTTAGTTCATTTTTCTGTTGAAACACAAAGTTTTATCTAAATTTAAACCATCTCAAACAGTCACTTTCAAATGAATGGAAATTAAATTTAAAGTACAAAAAAAACAACCAAGTAACCATTAAGGCACAAGCCCGTTAAACAGCAGAGTTACAAAATGTGAAATAATATGACAGAAATTCAGCTTTATGGACTAAGATGGATCCAAAATTAAGCTCAGTAGAAATTTTTAGCGAAGTGTCTTTGGTAGTAAACTCTGACAAAATAAGACAAAGAGATCGTTGGTCTCTTTGACAAAAAGAATTAAAAGCCCCAAATTAATGTAATATGTCACATAAGTGGATATAAATTGGTCAGAATTGTAAATTACAACAGGGTTTCACTTGGGAAAAAGCTAAAATATTTAATAAATCCCAAATTTAGAAAAACCATAAAAATAAGAAAAATAGTGACTATTAAAATTTATGAAGATTCTTGAAATGTCTTCAATACTTATATTTAATTTCCCTTTGGGGTTAATAAAGTATTTTAATTTTGAACTGAATTGAATACACTGCATGTTATTGTTGACAGTAGGCATCACCCAAGCTTTAGCTTTTTGTTGTTTGTTTTATATCCATGTTACTGAATATCACAGCTTTGATAGAACAAGAATGCAATACTAGCAGGGTACAGTAAAGTTTAATGTTTCAGCTGTTTTAGGATGTTATCACAGTCGAAGACATGAGGCAACTCTTTGCACTGAAGGTTAAAACTAGATGATCTAGAATCAGAGCAATCTTTTTTTTTGAGTATAACATACTCAAAAAAATTTGTTTTTTTTAAACATGCTTTAAATTTAAAAAAAAATGTATTTATTCATTAATGATTCAAAAATATTAGTTTTGAATTGCCATCGTCTGTCCCTAAGGCTATCTTAGTCTCAAGGTGTTTTTCATGTTGTGAATTCCTACTAGATTTGCCAGAAGAGAACAGTGGCTTGTGTTGGTGACTTTTAATCATCAAAGGAATGTGTTTTCTATGTTTCTCAGCCTTCAAAGTACACCATGTGACTCCTGATCAGTCTTTTAAAGTGTTTGTTTTGGAGATTTTGTCCCTTCTTTTACCTCAGCTGCTCTTTTCTGATTTGTCACTTCGAGACTTTACTAAAAAATATTAACACCTCTATTAGTTTTCAAACCTGTGCTACAACACAAATAATAGGTTTGGAATGTTCTTCTGCACAGATACATCAGGGATGGACTTTGCTATTGCTTCTTGACAGAGCAGTTTCTTTGTTAGCTTTCCAATAAGTAGATCCAATGCAGGGAATCTACTATTTTGCTTATCCAAGCTTCTTAAATTCATCTTAAATGTGTTGGTTTTTTCAGTGCTTTGCCAAAATTGCAGTGCTTCTCAGTCTCCACTTTGTATTTCGCCTTTCATAAAGGCTTATCAACATCCTATGGATTTTCCTATTCATCTGCCTTACAGGTAAACGACCTCCGACCAACGTATTTGCTTTTTCCTTGTCAACTGACGAGTCGTTAAGGCTCTTTTCTACAGGAGTTTTGAAACTTTAGCACCAGCTCTGTGTTTTGTCAGCCATCACTGTTCAGTTGCTGCAGGCGAAGGGAGCGGCTTAGATGTCTGTGTTTGCAGCACTGTCATGCAAAATTGTATGCTATCTTAAAAGCTTAAAACAGCTCTTTATATACCTTTAAAAATATTTTAGTTCTGTTTATATTGGCTTTTTAAACAACTCTACACTTTAATCAAACTGTGGTTTGTTTGCCAAAAAAGTCCAGTTTGTTTGGGAAGGTGTGAATGTGCCATCAAACTCTGATGTGGACCAAAAAAGCGAACTCTGGTCTACCTAAAAACTTAGGTCTCAATTGAAGCGAACTCTAGTGCAATTTGAATGTATATATGAATGCTAACCAGACTGGAGAGCGCTCCAAAAGTATGAAGGGTAATATATAGCGCAGGGCATTCTAGGTAAATACAACCAAAACATACATGAGCGTCTAGTGCTAGCATGAAAAATGGTTTATGGTTTTTACCAAAGAAAAAAAAAAGAAATCCTGCTGCATATCTGATGCCACTCTGGTTTTGGTAACATTTTGTCTTTTTTAGAGGTTGTTTGTGTTGTTTCCTTCAGTGGTTCTCAGTGCAGCTGCACCACAGGTGAGGAGGTTAACAGGCTTTTAAAAGGGTTTGGTAGTTTGATTCAACAGTGTAGTGTGAAAACGAATTGCACCAGCTGAAAATGTAGCAAATGTTGCCATTTTGGTCTCCAGTCGAACTGAGTCTACCTGACTAACAGGTCTTAAAACACCCTGAAAGCAGCTGTCAGCAATGTTTACCTGCTTCAGTCCTGGTGAGCTTGCATTTAGTCATCTTTTGAGTGAGAAGGCTGAATGTTATTGGTGCAAACAAAGGAGATGAATGTGTGTGCACCATCCATTGTTATTATTGAGAGTATTTCAACAATTCCTCAGGCAGAAGTGACACTTTCCTAGTCTAACTATTGTCTCAAACTGGGAATATGTTCTGCAAACAAGGTTTCCTGTGCGTATTTTGGAAGTGGTATTAGATAAGACTGTGTGCTGAGTGTTGAAAACTAAAGTGAACAGAGCAGATTGCATTATGACTACTAGACCAAGGAAAGGAAGGGAAAACATGCTGAGCCACTTAAACTAACTGAGTAAAAAGAGGAAACTGGAAATGGCTGTGTGAAAGGAAAAAATCAGTAACGAAAGGAGGAAGAAGGTTTTTTTTTTTTTTTTGTTGCTGCATCGAGTGGAAACTTCAGCTCCCAGAACCAGCTCTAACCGGTCCTGTCCTGACGCATGAAGCGGGACTCCTTCCATCATAAAGAGCAGCCAAGTGGACTGGAAGATTAGCAAACACCAGCTGACGAACAGCAGACAGCATGCCTCCATTGACCTGACGTCAGCGTCTTCTCCATCTTAAAACATATTCCTCTCACTGCAAGGATTCCTCATGAGATTACATCTGTCATAACTCTTTGGTTCCTCTATCCAACTCTTACATCCTTAATATAACGACTAACTTCTTCCAGTTCCTTCTACTTTGAAGCTCATTCATAAATACTTTAAATGTCTTAGAACCATATCAGCTTCTGCTTCATCAAGAAGGGTGTGAGGAAGATGATCACTCGTGGGACCATTTCACACGGTCCATGCATATGAAATATGGTTGGTGCTGGGTAACAGACAGAGCCTCACGTGTTGCTGTGGGTGTGGATGCACTGCACAGATGTACTGAATGTATAGCATTACCAGCATAGAGGGGCTTCTATTTGAAAGCTTTTTAAATTAAAAAAAGAAGGGCTTCATGCTGCGTTTTTCACAAACAGAATAGGACGTCATTCCATCCAAATACAATCCATGTTTTCCTTAGAGGCTAAATGTGGCCAAAATGATGGGAGGATAAGGAAAGAAGGACTACATTTCTGCAAAGTTTGACTAACTCTAACTAGTGATGAAGCTGGATTTGGAGATCCATTCACATAAATGACAGAAAAGGTTGTTAAAGCTCTCACTGTTGGCTATGTTTAATAGAAACAAATAAAAACAGCAACTAATTATAAAATTTTTCCAGGACCAATGGGAAGCTGTAAACCACAGCCTGTGCAGACACACCTGCACACACAGCAGCACGCACAAACTGTTGCGTACCCGTGACATGCTTTTAACAGCTGCATGTGGGTCCCGCCTCGACAAGACGAGGAGGCTAAAAGCAGGAGAGGAGGAAAACAAATCTAAGATTGGGAGTGGGGGAGAGGCAGAACAAGACAGACTGAGAAACAAGGGTGTGTGCATGTGTGTGTTAATTCAAGTCCCAGCATAACAGCAGAATTGAAAAATTCTCTTGTTGCAGCTTCCTGTTTGGATCTTCCTCGCCAGTCTGTCTCTGAGTGTGTGTGTGCGTGCGAGTGTGTGTGCATGCGAGTGTGTGTGCGTGACAAACAGAATGTCCATTCTGCCACAGTTCAAGGAAAGTGATATCATGCAGGAACAATGTATCACAAACCCAAACACAGATTTTATGTTCAGTGCAACTCTCATATTGTTGTGTGCTATTAAGGTCAATATGCATCTGGCAAAATACAATAATCCGTGTTCCTTTTGCGAATGAAATAGTAATGAAGAGTTTTCTGGCTTCAAACCACAGCAGTGGAAAATAGATCGCTGAAGCTGCCTCCATCCTTACATGGTATCTCCTATGATGCAGCACAATCTGAGTGATGATATCATCCCAGCCACCATATCTGCTGATCAGTAACCTGCTCTACTATGCACACATCTGCTCTTCCCTTTCTAAATAATTCTGCACCGCAATCCCTCATCTATCTTCTCATCTCATCCTCCTGTCTAAAGTATCTGTCTCTCCATCTTCCATATTCCTTGAAAGTGGACTAATGAACTCTCCTGTCCCACTTCTAGAGAGTCACAATATTTCTCCTTGAGAACAGAATCTGGAGCTCTGCTGTAAATGTATAGATTGTTACCCATTCTAACAAAATTATTGTTTTTTGGACAGAGGAAAAACAAATAAGTAAAACATTTTTGCCTCTCTAAGTAGTTCTCTGCATTTGCACTCGTAAGTGTAGCTAAAACAGGAAAATATAACTCGTTCTTACCGTCAGAGAGGTAAAGGTCATACACATGCCTCCAAAGCCGTTCATCGCCAGAGCAAAGAAGATCAGGATGGAAAGATCTGACAGTAAAACAGGACAGATAAGCTAAGTCTGGCTTGACTGAATAAAATGTAGATGTTCGGGATCATGGAGAACCAAACAGAACACAACAAGATACGTACTGTTAGGATTGCTGGCACCATAAGCAATTAGGAGGCAGGACAAGGCGAAGCAGGCACTGGGAACACAAAGTTTTAGTTATGCATAAGAAGAAGAACACATTTTTAATAAAGAGGGAGTTCCTTCTCCATTCTTACCTTCCTAGAAGTCTTAGCTTACGCGGGCCATACTTGTCCATGACAATGCCCAGAGGCAGAGTAATGGCTGACAGCAGGAAGGAGCCCACAGTGAAGGCCAGATTCAGCATCTCATCCTGGTCTTTGCAGATAGGCCAGTTATTCATCAGCAGGAACTCCTCTGCCTCACCATCAGTCTCAGACTGGGATGAGTTGGAGATGTTGAGGTTGGAGCTGTTTTCTACAAGAAAGGAACAAGGGTATAACATTTTTCTTTACATGTGAATGTACATATTTTTTATTGTTTCATTTTCATCTCAACTGCTTCTAAAACAACCCAAGAACACACACACACGCAAACACACGCACACACTCCCAATAGTTTGCTGGCAATCTGTTACTGTTTTTTGGTGTCTGGAAAATGAGCCTTTCCAAAAACCTAAATCACAATTGACCGCTGCACCATTACTTAGCAACCCTAGGCAGCCCAGTATAGCCTCACCTAGCAACCCAAGCAAAGTCCAGCTAACTACCTAGCTTGGGTTGCTCTGCTAGCAACCCAAGCAGAGCTCCAACACCTTTGATCAGGTAGTTTTACCGCTACATGCGCTATACAATGGCTGGTTGTGCAGGAGGATCTATTAATGCTTTTCAAAGATGTAAGGTTGTATAATTGCTCATCTGTTTGCAGCCATTTTCACCTGTGAGTGTAAACGTTGAGTTGGGAGGCGTGGCAGCAGTAGCTTATTTGGAGTTTAAGAGACAAGAAGGCCTAGAACATCTCATTTTGAAAAACATTCAAAATAGGCAGAACTGAGCAGACTTAGGTCTCCTCTAAGAATAGTTGTGTGTAAAGAATATAATGAACATTCTTTGCATACAACTATGTGCAAAGAACACATATTTTGTGTAGCCCACAGACCTATTTTAACCTGTTCAAGGAAGCATAACAGGTCATCTTTAAAATACTTGTTGCATTACTGTTCATTTTTATGTGGCATTTTAACCCTGAAATACCAAACTGTAGTATTACCTGGTGCTGATACACTCTCAGGACATGTTGGTAATATCTTAGCTTTCAGACATTTCAATGGTGTACATTTCAAGTATTGCTTACTGGGGACCAAACTTCTGTTACCTCACTGCCAATGTCCCTTGCAGACGACTAGCTGATTGAAAAACCAATGAATTAAAGGTTGAGTAAACAATCCAGAAGGGGGAAAACTCAAACCTGGGTAAACAGCCCCCAGAAATAGTCATCGTCTGAACTTTGGCATGGCGGAGGGAACTTTCAGTCTCACCCCCTCAGCTGAATTACTGGTAAACACAGTCCACCGAGTTCATTTGGAGTCTATTTCTGTCCTGATGCTCTATCGGCGTGTCAAAATCTGTTGGTATAAACAGATAGATGGTGTGCTGGGAACACAGCCGACAGGGGAACAGCTCATCCCCCACCTTGACTTGCTTGCTATAAAAATGTCAGAGCCTCATGGAGAATCTGCATATCACAGCCCCTCCAAATGCAGGGAAACAATTTTGTAGAGACAATCTTATTCCAGTTAAGAGCTTAGCTGTCAAGAGCAACTTAGCTCTTAACTTTATCTAATGAAGAACACATCTGAAACCGAGTTTCCTCTCTGTGCTTGGGCTGAGAATATAACGTTGGTTTCTCTCTTCGCTGAGTCAGCTCACAGTGAAACAGGACAGGGAAGGAGATGTTGACGTCAGCAGCCTTCTGGAAAAGGGAGCAGTGGGTGGGTTCAGAGCAACAGGAAGCTCAAATGTCAGATGAAATACTTCCTGAAGTAGAAAACTTGTTTGTGTTTATAAAGGGTTAAGTAGGCGAAAGGCTAACTGGAGCTAATGAATATCTGATTGCTGAAGTGTTTGAATGCGGATGCATAAATTCACAAAAGGATGTGAGAATGGTGGATTTTGGCAGGCTGATTTTTAGTTCCCACAGCCAAAGCAGAACCGAGGTGATCAGTCATCAAAACCCAGCAAAATGACCGATATAAATGTGAGAATGTGGCATCCATCAATATTCAGTCAAATGTAGCCATTTGTCTTGCGGTCAGATAGAATTAACAGCACCTGTAAATGTATTTTGTAAAATTTTGCAACAAATTTTCAATTGGATTTAGGTCTGAAACAGATGTGAAGGAGTTTGAATACTTTTGCTTTTTAAATCAAAGTCGCAGACTGCCTTCAGTAGAACAGATTTTGCTGAGTCAAATGATAAGACATTTCACACTTTAAATAGCATCTTAGCACTAACAAAGTTTAATTAAGTATATCCACTTGGTATTTCTAAAACTTAGGTGAGGGGAGTTTAAAATGGAAACTTTTCAGCATGAGTTGAATGACTTGTTCTCCCAGCAAATCTGGTATCTGAAGTGTTTTTTGAGCTTTAAGTGCTGACTGTGTGGCTAAAGACAACCAGCAGCATCTGTCCCTCGGCGGCTCCGCCTGCTGACTAATCAAATGATCGCAGCAAACCTGAGTCAATAGGGAAAGAACCCTGCACACACAAGCACACCGCCACACACGCACACACACAAGGACCAGGCAGAATTGATCCTCCTCAGTGAAAGGTCTCTGTGTTTACTGCACACCTGCTAAACTTTAGCGAACTCTCGTGTCAACACCATGAAGAAAAACCAGTGAGTCCGTCTCTTCAGATGACCTTTTCTTTCACAGCTTTGTCATGCGCAAAAGAGCTCTCCTCCAACACATTTGGATTAATCATTAGGGAATTGTGCCAATAGAAAGCCCGGAGATACGGCTCACAGTAAAAGTTAAAACAATGCTGTGGCAGAAACGCAGTCAGAGGGGAGATGTCCAAGAGATAAACTTAACAATGGTTGTTTTAGTAAACAACAGAGGGAGGAAAACCTCCCAGAAACAGGCTTCTGTTCTGACAAACAGTGCTGTACACAAGGATATAGTCATTATTATGCTAATTTAAAAGGACTTATTAGATAGTTATCTGAAAGCCTACATAGAAACAGACATTTTAACCCTTCAAATGTCCCGTGTTTGTCCTTTGCTAAAGACGTTCTTCTTTTAGTCAGAAACAAGCTTTTCATATGACTGATGATGTATGTTTGAGCAATGAGGGACTCTCTGAGATGACACAGAGCTTGATTCATGAGTCAAGGTAGAAACATAAAGTGTTATGCATTTCGCCTCTAACCTTTGACACAGATAAGCGGGACACCAGCAGAACAACCACAAAACGAGACCGCAGCACTCATGGCAAACAAGCATGACAGCATAATAGAAATAGACACTGAGAGGTACAATGAAACACACCATAAATAAATATGACCCACGATGTGTACCGGTTCTTTTTCTGCTCATTCTGTGACTGAATCTTACATCCTTTTAATCATTTTACTCCAAGACAAATTGGAGAACTGTCTTGCAGTCGTATGACTTGAAAATTTAGGTCAGCGGTAAACGTCTTGGGGCTTTAGTTGGCAGCTGACTACATCAACAGAAATCCCAGACTAGACTTCCACTTGTGTCAGTCAGACTTCCCCAAAACACAGCGATTTTAAGGCTTAAATGTTGCAGGGTGATGGTTTCGAGGCTAGGTTTTAGATAGTCTGACAAAACAATGTAGGGAAGTATTTGGCAAACCAAAAAGCTGCAGATATGCTGCATAATTATGCATGCTTATACATTCACAGAGGTTATTATGAATTAATAAGAAGCCAGTAGCACCACCCACAAACATATATGCTGTGACATTTCCTGTTATATCAAATCTACAGACACTGGAGTGATGTGAACTTTTGTGGGTTGAGTCACTGTAATCTGTCAATCATACAAAGATTATAGGATTATTCAGGTGCTACTTTTCTACCTTCCACAGCAACTAGATGTACTGCAGTGCAAATTTTAGCTTGCACAGCAACAAGAACAAGCGACTAATTGCTTTTTACAGGTCTCAATGTAAACTTTGACATAAGCGTTACTTGCTCACCACAGTTTAACATTGCAAATTTGAACTTTTATTTAACAGATTTCATTTACATCCAATTTAAGGAACCAGAACTTGTATTAAAGGAGTTAAAGAAGTATTTCAAGGTCTCTTCTTTGAGCTACAGGGCGCTGGTACGGACTTTAAAACTGTGGTTATATGCTCTACTTTCCTAGTTTTAGTGAGAACACAAGCAGCAGTGTTTTGGATCAGTGGCAGGTTTGTGACTGATTTTTTAGGCAGACTTGTAGGTTTAAAATAATGCTTTACTAATCCAACTAAAGGGAACATTTTCAGTAAACTGTTTGCTAGAAAATATTAATTAGTGGATACCCAGAAGGCATTGTACTTCTGTTGGCTTCAAATGGTATTCTTTCTCAATCAAATCTTAATGTTTTTTCCAGTGCGCCATCACATGGAACTAAAGCAGACAGCAAACTGAAGTGGAGAATAGCTAAAAGCAATTTAGTTTGCTTTTAGCTAGGTCAGAGAGTCATCTGAGAGTAAAGGATAGAAAGGACCAAACGGTTTCTTTTCCAGTAAAGCTCTGCTGATTTTACAGTTACATTAGTAGAACAAAGGTCTGCTTGTTCCACAGCTCATAGAACAATGACGGTGATGCGCATTTGCATTTAGAGCAGGTAACTGAGATCACAAGAAGTCATGCCAGTATTTTTTATCTCTACATGACAACACATGAACTTCCAGCCTTGTATACAACTCATTATATGTTAGATTGATAGAATATGGTCCTCGACATAGGTCTGTGTAATGAAGTTGGTAGAAAACTACAGCATCACTTCCAAAAAATAGGCCTTTGTTCACAGAATGTAAAAGTACTTATCTGAATATTCTCCTTTAGTGGAAAACAAGAGCTATTTTCTCCCAGCAAATAGTTTGAATCGCATTTCAAACATTTAAGACTCTGCTCTCATCAAATATTATGCTAGTACTTGAAAAAATAACGACTATGACAAAAGATCAGATAATGCATGCAGATAGGTGAGATAAATTAAATTATTTCACACAAATAGCAGATTGCGTTTCTATCTTTCTCCCTTTGCAAAACTGTAAAAAAAAAAAAAACAACCATAAAAATACAATAGGAGGATGAAAGAAATCTGCTAAGCCAGAAATCATGTCGTTGATGGAGATAGACCAGCTTTTATTTTATATTCTGTTGCATTTGAACAAAAACACCAGACAAAACCCCTTTAAAGCCTAATAAAGGGCCCCTAGGTGCAGCAGCTCACCACATATCCTTTGATCGTAGTGAGCAAGGGACAGAAGGAAATGATAATGAAGCTCTGTATTAAGCTTATTTAGAAGCTGTTCATTGTAATTCAACATGTTAGATAAATAAGAGTGCTCATAAGTTTGCTGATAAATCTGATTTCATCACACCTCAGGATACTTGCTGGTAAAATTACATAAAAATCAGTGTGGTTTGCCCCAAAACCTGCAGAAATTCATCAAGCTAGCACAACACAGAGGGTGTTGCAGCAGGCCTGTTTGGATGGTTTTCTCATTGTTGATTTGTGCATACCCTGAAGCTCCATAAAAATAACTTGCAAACTCTAAATTAAATCCAGACCGTGTTTTTTTGGAAAAATGGAGCATGAAAACAGGCTGGCAGCAATTAAAATACACACAAAGCTCTGCCTGTATATTTGTAATGCATCACAAACAGCCAAAATCTATGTCATTTATTAGTCTGATTACTTCAGAATACTGCATTAGACATAATAAATAAAGACAGACATCTGCACCGATCTAACCCCCTGGTCATAAATGATAACTCAGGTAAAGGCAGACACACCTGGAGCTTTGCACATGTAGGAATAGAAGCCCTCAGACTTCAGCATGATGAGCAGGGACGACCAGCCGAGCAGCACAGCAGAGAAGAGCAGGTTTTCAATGACCGCCGTGACGGCCATCCACCAGCGGCGTCTGAAAGCTGTAGCGAGGGTTGGAGCCATTTCTGCTAGCCTGGAGGCACACTGACCGTACCTGATCTAAGGGAGGCTGCAGGTGCCTTAAAGACGAGAAGAGGAATAGGCAGAGAAGAAGATGAGTCAGAATCACATTAAAATATGTCAAAATGTCGACAAGAGAAGCTCTGATCTCCCTTTTCTTACTAAAACCAGGTGAATCCATGTTTTTTAGGTTGTCAGTTTGTGCTACAGTAATTCCCATTCTTAATATTTTTTCTCCCCTGCCCTTAAAAGACAACTATGGAGTGGAGAGATATAATTTGGCTTCATTTGTAACAAACCTAAGTGACCAGCTGAGTAACTGGAATCAAGAGACTTAATTTATTTATTATTTGGGATTTGAAGCAAGTTTCTTGAAGCAATAGCATTAATTTCCCACTTTGCAAATTCATATCCACATTTTGTCCTTATCTGCCTTCATTTTGTATTTAAACCACTCTCATATCAACTCATTTATGTTTGGAGTTCAATATTTTTTTGAATTACAGAAATAAGCAAATATGCAAATTGTATATATAATTGAATGTAATTTTAGATTTTTTCCAAAAACTGAATTGGGGTGTTATAACTGACAGATTGACACCCTGATTAATCCAGAATAACTCAAACCAACTTCCTTTCTGCAGAAATTATCCATTGAAGTTTTAAAACATTCTTCTTACATGAAGTACGCTATTTTATAATAATTAAATTAACAAATTTAACTTCATGTCTTAATGGAGAACTGTTTTGGATCAGAATGAGGGATAATTCAAGATTTGTATGATGACCTCTTTCAAAAGATTTACAGAACAAATACTTGGATTATTTTTAACTAAATAATATATTGCATGTTTTAAAACTGCCTGAACTACAACAACAGCCTCCAGGTGACTTTTTACGCAACTACCAAATTCAACTCTTTGTTCCCAGCACTGTAATGATGGAGGAGAACAACAAACAACTGAAGCCTCAAATCCCACCTTTAAATATTTATTGCTACGCCCACATAGATATCTGATTGGCTTCAAAGTTTATTATCTCTTCGCTTATTGGCTGCTGGGGACATGGCTTGAAGTTACTACACGTGAGTCGGTTGCTGCATTCTTGACTGATGGGGAAAAATTGCACCGAGACCTTTTTCTGACAAAAAAAAGGTTGCTACTGTTGGCGCCTACGCCTCAAATACTCATGCACATAATTAGCTTTCTCATTTTAAATCAGTGAAGCAGTGAAGTCGGTTAAAGAGCGGCTCTCGAGGTCAGCTAGATAAAAAATGGCACCGTAATTCCGTCATAAAAAACACTCCACTTTAAAGCTTAACGCATTTTATTCTAATATTGTATCCACGAAGCGTGAAATTTGAATGCGTAGTTAAAGAAAATACGAAACGACTGAGTGGAGGGGATTTTTTTCTTTAAGAGAAAACGTGTTGTTTACTGGAAACTGCGCTGAACGTGAATGCAGCGCGAGCTGAAGCCAGTTCGAACCGGTACGGCGCGAGACTGCTCTGTAGTTGTGCACGAGCGCTGCTGTGGAGATGCTGACAGCCGCAGCAGTCAGTGTGTAGGTGTAAAGAGAGCACTAGTTTCACTGCATTAACAGGTAAGGCTCATGATTAAAAACAAAAATAGTACAGTTTCCAACAAAGCATTTTGTTAGCAGGAAATTAGTACACCCTTTGTGTGCGCGCGTTTCTGCATAAACTAACTTTTCGTCTCCCCCATGTGAACAATAAGCAACATATAAAATAAAAAAGGCTCCATTTTACGCTCATTTGGCAAACCCTTTATCGCTGTGGGAACAATTAAAGAATATAGAGCTGGAGGAAACGCTGCCTTGAAACTGGTCTAAACTGGACTGAAATCATCTGCACAATAGCCCCCCTTCCTCTCCATCACACCCATCCATCGCTTCCTCTGTGAAGTTAACTACGACGAAAACATTGCGCTTCCGCCGAGGAGTTTTACTCTCAGAAACACGCATTTCTTATTTCCTAATGTGAATACAAATATATAGTGTAGAACTTCGACGCCAAATTGTATCACTCTTAAAAAGAAGCGGATGCATTTTACTTTACGTGTCATTGTTCGTGGACTTATTCATTGGATTTCGATGCTTTTATTGTGAAACCATTTTTTTTAAGCTTTTTTCGGGTTTCTTGACAGAGCAATTAAAGCGCTCAGCTGTTCAGCGATAACAACAGCAGCGAGCAAAACATCCTGGAACAAAGACAGTTCGTCACGGGCAGCAAAACACAACCAATTTAAATTATACATAGTTACATACTAAATTTTAAAATGCACGATTCGCTCTTTCTTCTGCATTTAACAAATAACTTTAATGCAACACTGAAAAATGTCTTGACTTCCAGAGTCACAGATATCTGTCAGCCTATATAACTAAAAATGGCGACAGTGAGATAATTTTACCGCAATATATTTTTTGTTATAGTTACAATGTTAACGACCAAAAAGCGGAACCTGTCTGTGCCGATAAATAGTAACAGTCCTGAAGTTCATACAGTGTTTTCGGACTGTTGCACCGTCATTTAACGTAACCATGAAGCAGAAATGAAGAGGAAGAGACTCAGAGGTGACCTGAAATGCCTCTAATGTCATTACACTGGGCTTTCTCAAAGCCAGCCGCATTAGGAGACATCCTGTACTCTTCTTTGTGTGTGTGTGTGTGTGTGCGTGTGTGTGTGAATGCGTGGAGCATATTCGGTAAATGCGGACAGCCTCACCTGAGCGCGGGGATGCTCGGGGTGGGACAAGCGGGACGGCTCCTTCAGCCCTGTCTCCGCGGCTCCAGGCGTCCCTCGCTGACAAACAGGCTAAGCGAGGATGGACAGTCACCTGCGGGGATGTCTGTTCGCTTTTCTTCTCTCACTTGCTTTCTGTAATTTTGGTTCTTCTTTCATTGCTGCTGTTTTTATATCAGCTGCAGCGGCACCGCACAAACAGCCGAGCCTTCGTATTGGTCCGCGGCTAAGCTGAGAGACCACCCTCAACCAACCATGTTACATATGTGCGGTGTTTCCCAATGTTTTTGTTTCGCGGGGAGAAACGGTTTTTTGAGAATGACTGGATGCAGGGATAATTATCCGAACCAAAACAACTTTTAAATCAAAGCAAAAAAATTA
This sequence comes from Alfaro cultratus, assembly GCA_903066825.1. NCBI lineage: Eukaryota > Metazoa > Chordata > Actinopteri > Cyprinodontiformes > Poeciliidae > Alfaro > Alfaro cultratus. The sequence continues at coordinate 57,174 of CAEFZX010013237.1, read as the reverse complement.
TACCCTATATTTTTAAAAATATTTACCAAATCTGAAAACTTCAACAAAGATAGCTGATTATTAAATACACCAAGAAAAACAAAAAACAAAGTTCTTCTATTGCACAAAAGTGACTTATTTAATCTTTACACCTACTTTGCTTATTTTTATTTTCATACTTTAAGCATCCAATATGGTTTGTATAATTTTAGTTTATTCCGACACGTGTAAACACTTCCCTGTGCTGCTGCTGCTAATACTCGAGTCGTCGTGTGAGTTGACACCCTGTTTACATCTCTTCTTCATACCAAAAGTGTAGTTCCTAGAAATCAGGGTTCACATGTTCCGACTGGAGGAGAAGAGGGGGTGAAGACTTTGGGACAGCAAGGTCGACATCTAGTGGACGTTCGATACTGGAATACCTTGCAAAAATATCAACACCCTTGATGTATTTTTACAACCAAGAACTGCAGCGTATTTTAGAGGGATTATGTGGGAGATCACCAACTACCACATTCTTGCAAAGTGGAAAAAATTGTGGCTTTCAATGTTATCTTTTTTATATTCAGAATCTAAAAAAATGTCAGTCACATGTAGGACCACAATTTTTTGCAACCACAATCACGACTGGATTTTTTTTTTTTTTTTTGGTGTGTGTCTGTTGGTTTTACACATAATAAGAGAGAGGAAAACAAATGGATGCCACATTTTTCAGAATTTTATTTCTAAAGCAAATCAAATTTTACTTCCGTACCATCATTTTGCACCAATAGATTGATCTGTCACATAAAATCCCAATCAGTTTTCTGAAAGTTGTCAAATGAACATGACAAAATCAGAAACAGTTCATTTTGTGTGAATGCTTTTGCGGGCAGTGTAAGACAACCTTATATTCTGAATTGTGTTTATTTGTATATATTTTGTTATGCATTGTAAAACAAACTAAAATCTCTCTATTTATAAAATTTTACATTTTTGGACATAATGAAAAATGACCCAGTTTTTTTGATGACCAGATAGAAGTTAATCCTTTGGTAAAACACAAAGAAATACAGAAGCAGTGAATAATAACATTGTTCACTCTCGACTGAACAACTGTGAGAACAATCTGATTTAATCAGCATTTATATAATCTTATATAGCTGTAAAAAAATATATAATTAAAAACCCTAAATCATCACTCCTCAGCCACCATGCTTAGAAGAAATTATAAAGTTTAGTCTGTTTCATGTTGTGTTGCTGTGATTTATGGCAAAATATTTAAATTAAAGGATTGTCCATCCTTCAGACAGTGTTTCACAAGTTTTCAGATTTTTTCAGATGAACCTTTCCAAACTAAAGTTGTGTTTACAGAAGTGCAAGACAACACCTAAACAGACTCTTAGATGGTATAAGATTTATTGTCAATAAGCACTGTTATAACACGGAGTTTGTCCAGAATCATAGCAAAGATTCTGGATAAACTCAGTGTAGCAATGTTTTTAGAAGAGATGGAAGGAGTTTTGTAGTTTCCTTTCTCGTCATGAAATGATTTGGCGCCCCCTTGTGTTCAGTACGTCTCCTTTGTTTTCTGTTGACAAGTCAGCAGGGAACCTGACTGACCTTTCAGCCCAACCAGCCTATAAGACAAGAGTCTGCAGCCTTTACAAACCAAGAAACAGATTTTGCTCCAGTCCAGTCCAAATCAAAGCGAGATTTATATGGGAAATACTTAAAGAAAACCTGGTGAAATCTGCATTTGTCATATCTAGATTTTTTAAAAATATATATTTATTCTGTACTTTTTGGCCAATACATTGTCATTGTGGAAAGTCCAAAGAACCATTTAATTAGATTTTGAACTGAATTGGTGTCACGGTAATTAAACTATTGTCATTAAGCAGTTTCACTAAGCTCCCAATTTTTCAAAACTAAAATGGCTAAGTAAGTAAAAATCCCCAAACAAACACTCGCAAGCTAGTATTATTTTTAAAAATTTATTTATTCAAATTATAAGTATTATTTAGTGTGTTGGCATAGTTATACATTGGTTGTACAGTAAAATGAGCCTGAAAGCAGGAGTGTATCTATAAATCAACAAACATTGGACTTGGTTTGAACAAAGCTTGTACAAAGGAGTAAACCACAGACGGTCAGAGAGGGATTTCAAACAGCCTGACTAAAAGAAGGCACATGAACACAAAGTTTCCATTAAACATCATTAAAAGCTTTTTTCCCCTTCCTCATCAAACCTCTCTCTACTTGAACCGCTAAGTTATAACAGACATCACAAACTGTACATCTACAAACCTCTCCCCACAGAGAAACAAACAGGACATTTATTATAGACACAATTTAGCATATTAATCATACAACACTGAATCACAAGAAATCAACCAGATCTTTGGCTAATAAGTGCAGCGGCACAGTCTAATATCATAGAACCATGATGCAGATCAAGAGTTGTTTCATGGAGTGAATTTAGGATAAAATGTGAAATATATATATATAGGCTATGTATATACTCTGAGATTTGCTTGAGAAGTGTTTCACCACCAGTCTTTGGTCTAAAAGAGGTCAGAGCTGGAGTTAGACAGCGTTGGTTGTTGCAGAACTGGTCCTCTGGGTGCCTGGGATTAAAAACTAGACAAATCCTCTACCAAAAACTCCAAGCTATGAATTTTTAGTGTTAAAGGCATCAGTATTTCTTCTCATTTCTTTTCTCTCTAGAGCAGCTGGGCTTAACACACTTGGATCCAATGATAGCTCGTTAGAAGGCCTAAGAAGAACACTGACTTGCTGAAAAGGTTGTTGGTACCACCAGGGAGAGATGCTGGATGCCGGCCCTCGAGGGCCGACTTTGATTTAGATTAATGACAGAGTGGCTTTATCAAATCTTCACCCAAAATGTGAAACTAATCCCTTAAAAAGAAAACATTTTTACAACATATTTATATCTTTCACTTGTCATACCGGTGTTTTTGGTGTTTGTGAGAAGTTTAGCTAAAAAGTTAGAGTCGCTAAAGTTACAAAATATAGTCTGGAACCAGAAATGCGCCTGTCTCTGGAAATACAGATACAAAAGAAGAAAATGTGTCAAAATTAATTATTGCTATTGTTTGTACACGTTGCTCAGACTCCAGCCAGATGTTCCCATTAGACCAGTTCAGGCATTGGGGATAAGGAGGACAGCGAGACTGAAGCTGCAATTTAACTTTTAGTCAAATCTTTGTGAGGACAAATCTCTTCTTTGTTGAGTGCAAGAGTTTTAAGAGTTGTTAAAACAACCGATGAGCTGTCCTGAAGAAATTAACCAATGAAAATAAAAACCAGGCTACAAGGTAAAACATGGCTGTGCTTTATCGTGTTTTTTCCACCGTTCTCTTATACACATCTCACTTACTTTGGTCATCTTCATGCAGCCTTTTCAGCAAACTACACAGCTGTTTCTGTGTTCTAGGCCTACTGATGAATTTCTTTTCCTCAGCACTTTGCCCTTCCTCATCCGCTTTCCATGCTTCCAGCATCGATCTGTGCACCTTCATAACAATAAGTCATCTTGCCCAGAAAAGCAGAAATTAAGCAAATTAGAATTAGAAAGCAAATAATAAAAACGGCAACAAGTTACTCTGATCTTCTCCAGAAACTGTTCTCCTTGGTGTCTTGAGTCTAGTCTGTCGCTCACTGTGTTCTTGCTCCTGAATAAAGCACAATAAGCAGGCAAGGTGCAAGAAAAATGCACCAGAAATATTTGTTATTCCTTGGCCTTATACATATATATATATTTATAAAATCAGAATATTCAAACAGCAAAAGTATTAATCTCAAAAATATTATATATAAACATAAATATATCAATTAGTTTAGCTAGATTTTTATCTGTTTTTTGGTTTAAAAATTTTATTGTATGCACAAGCCCGCAAATGTAGAGAGAGGCGGCGTCTGATTGGCTAAGGCAGAGCGAGGTCTGCATTCGTGTGATTGGAGGATGAGGAGCTTAGGGGGTTCCTGCTACGTCCGGTCAGGGTGGCCATCATCTGGAGTTCAGTCTCGGAGCCGTCTGGGGAACAAAAACGAAGTCAAAGCTCAGCAGGATGTGAATAAAGTTTACGTAGCAACTATGAGTCAGATGCAGCTGGGAAAAACTCATAGTACTTTTCTTTAAACATCAGACTGTCATACTTCTATAATGGGATGTAAACTGAAAAGAAAAATCCTCTCTCACCACAGACAAGTGTCCGTTCTTCGCCTTTTCCACGTGTAGTTCTGACCCGGGCGTGAAGTCTATAATCCCTTCTTTCCCATTACCTGCTGTAAACTTTATACTGCAGGAGCAAAGCAGATGATAAACGGAGTTACAACAGGAAACGGAGAGGGCAAATTTACAATTTATTTTCTCTGCTGCTATACAGGAAACATTCACAAACACACGATGTGGTCACAAGTGAAACTCCAGGGAAATAAACGTGTGATCAAACTTGCGACATGTTCATAGATCGTATTTGGTATTATTAGAATCTTATTCTGGATGTGGGAAAATTTGAGAAAAACTGGAAGGATTTAAATCCTCCTACAACCACTAGAGGGAGTTATTTTGATTTCTCATCAGAGGAACACAACATTCAAAAAGCTTGCTGTAGGAGCTCACAAACTATTCACAAGAAGTGAACCATTGTTAAGTCAAGGTATTAAAGCTAAATTATACTTTACTGGACAATTCTCACAAAACTTAAACATAGAAAAACAAAAAAAAAAAAAACAAATTAACTGGTAATATGGTTAACATTTTGCAATGACGTGGATTTTTGTGGTGTATCTTTATGCATCATCAATCTGAGGAACTCCAAGATTGACAAAGGCTATTTTTTGATTTTCTTATGGAAATGAAACTATCAATTCATAGCTGATCAATGCTCGTTGTGAACACACATTTAAAGCTAGTTCTGCTGTGTCTGTTCTGACTCTCACCTGCCCTGGTTGACGTTGATGCTGTTAATTTTGTCGGCACAGATGGCGATCTTAGTCAGGGTCTCGATCACATGGTCGCTCTGCAAAACCACGTCCCCCTGGGTGTAAACAGGCACACACACATTTAGCATTTTCACACAAATGAAATGAGAAACATTCTCAGAAAGCTTTTGTGACTTGTCTTTGGTCTCACCTTTTGTTTGTTGTCCTCACTGGGCACATGCAGAACAAACAAACCATCACTGAGAGAGCTGGCTGAGATGCCTGAGACACAACAATAATGACAATAAATCAGATCCTGGTTCAGTTTGATAATTTTCCATCTAATCCTTTAGAGGCATTTCTCACCTTTCAGGGCTCCGTAATCGATGCGCTGTTTGAGTTTGCCCTCCTCAACGATGATGGCACTGTTGGAAGTGAGGAGCAGCTGCCGGGACCGAGACTTGTAGCCCTTCCTGTCATACTTGGTGACCGGCACTGCGTACTGAGATTACAGCAGAGACACATCAGCATAAAGGCAGACCGCTTCAGCAGTATGAAAAAACAAATAAAGGCTTCACTAACCTTCATCTTCTCATTGCCCAGAGCTTGTATTGCTTTGGGGTTGATATCCTCTCCATCTGAGCAGCAACAGAAAAAGCGGAATTAGATTAAATACTGGATAAAAATCGGAATCGTCTGAATGTTGAAGTCTTACTGAGTCTTGTGCCAACAAACAGCTTGGGAACACTCTGTGGGTAGTTGTCCTTCTTGTCCTTGAAGATCTCGCTTGCAATCATTTTCTGCTCCATCTAATTATATATAAACCAGAGATGAATAATGAAGCGAATTCAAAGAGCCGCAAGTACAAAGTATAGATTCTAAAGCGAAGGTTTTGACATTTCTCACCTGGTGTTTCCACTCAGAGCTGATCTTCTTGCAGTAACTCCACACCATGTTCTGCATGCACATCTTGCGCAGAAGCTCTGACGCCTTTAGACACAGTCAAGGTTTTCACAACATTGCATAAAAGTGCCGTGTAAAAGTATTCCCCTCCCATAAACATTCACATTTTGTCACATTACAGACACAGACTCCGCTGTATTTTATTAAGAATTTATGTGATAGACTAACACAAAGTAGTGCACACTATAACTTGGCTGGTTCTTGGAATAATGTTTTTCTTACGATGTTCTTTTTAGTTGGCCATGTTTTGGTAGGTTAGTAGCTATGACATTACAAAAGTGAAAAAGTTCAAAGGTTATGAAGATTTGTGCAAGGCATTGTATCTGATTTATAAGAGACAGTAAGTTTTCCATTACTAAGTTTATTGGTTAGTTCTTTCTTTTTATTTAAGATGTAAAGAAATAATTAAGTCAAGTGTGTTATCTATATTAAATTAAGAATGTCTGTAGTTAAGCAAATCCAGATTCCCACCTCAGTCAGAGCAGCCGGAGGTGTGGGCCAGCTTTTGTCAAGGACGTTCTTGGGAAGGTTCCTGTGCAGATTCATGAGGAAGGAATAACGCACGTAGTCCAGGAAGTACTCGTTCTCTGGACAGCGTTCTTTGTGTCGGTAGATGAAGCCTTTGATAAATCTGAAGAAAATGAGGAAATCACGCTATAATCAGTCCAAGTAACAAGATGGCTTTAAAATAAGTATTCATCTTCCTTACACCTTTTTTATATCCTGACATACTGCTGTATTGTCTCATACCTGCGTATAGTGTTAGCTGCCTGTCGCCGGCGTTGGGCCTTCCTCCTCGCCAGGACGCCCCGCCACCAAGCCTGGACTGCAATGGCTGGTTGGGACAGAAAAATAAATTCATTGGACCAATGACGTTTAACTGTTGCTTAATGTGAAATGCTAGATGCACATAAGACATGTAGAAATGGTGGCTTCCTGACCTGATGTCCTTAGTTTTTGGTATTTGGTCTTCTGGCAGTAGCCTTTCCATCCTGACTGTAGCTTGGTCGCTGTAAGGCAGAAAAGAGATTTAAAGAAATAAATTAAAACTGAAAAAGTTGATAAATCTCGACAGAATATCCTGACTCTTACCAAGGCCATGTTTTCTGGTCTCCAGTGCATCCTCCGTGGCAAACAAAGTCTTTGGGAAACGGATGAAGATTTTGGATCTGTTGCATTTAGAAATTAAATGTTACTTTCTACTCTACATGAAAAACCAGATCACTTTGTAACAACACACACACACACACACACACACACACACACACACACACACACACACACACAAAGTTCAGCTGCTAACAGTAACCGCTTTCACAGATTTCTGTGCAGCTTACCTTCCCAGTTTGTACTCCTCAGGCTTGTATCCCATGTGTTTGACAAGTGTGGACACACCATCAGACAGCTTTCCATTCCAGTTAGGCCATGTCTCTGGGCACAGGGACTTGTACCTAAACACAAAGAAGGCAAAACACACAAACACCAGCATGGTTGTTCAGATAAAAAGCTTAAAGGTTGAAGAGGACACAGTGATGGTAAAGGTTTGCTTTTGAAAAATCTCTTTGGCTGCAGGTTCTTAAAAGTTGACCTATTATGCTTCCTTGAACAGGTTATGATATACAAAATGTTTTGGGGGGGTTTTGCACAAAATTATTCTTGGATATTGAGATTTTAGTTTGGTCAGTTCTCCCTATTTTGATCTCCTTTCAGAATGAGCTGTTTTAGGGCCTCTTGTTACTTTAAATCCAAATAAGCCACAGTTGGCCACACCCCCCAACTCAAAGTTTACACATTCACCTGCAAACAGATGAACAATTGAACAACCATGCCTCTTTGAAAAGCAGAAGTAGAGCCTCCTGCACAACCAACCAGAATGCAGCAAGTAGTTTCTTGATGGAAAATCAAAAGGGAAACACTCGTCTTTTCCAGTAGCCATTGTACAGAGCGTACAGTGGTAAAACCAGCTGATCAAATGAGCTGGAGCTCCCCTTAGGTTGTTAGGTGACGGTATGGGCTCAGCTGGGGTTGCTAGATAACAGTACAGTACGTAGGTTTTTTGAAAGGGCTTATTTTTCAGATACCAAAAAAAAATTTACTTACTGCCAAAAACAGTTAAATGTTTTTTCTTTCTTTTTTTGAAACACTTGGGATTTTTTTTAGAAGCAGTTGAGATCCAGATACAAGTATAAAAACATGCAAATGTGAATTTTTGCATAACATGCTTCCTTTAAATTATTCTTTCAGGAACAAGTAAGACAGTATCGCTGAGAAGCAGCGAGGAATAGAGGAATAGATGCTAATAGATTGAGCATCCATGACTATCTGAGGGAGAAAGTGAGAGCTGCATGCAGAAATGTTTTGCTGGTGTGTCTTCATAAAAAAAAAAAGAAAAAAAAAGAGAGGGGCTGATCACCTCTGTAGGAAGATCTCATAGCGCCGCCTGTAAGCAAATCCAGCCCTCCTCACCCTCAGGTTCTCCATCAGTCCCAGATACTTGACCTGGTGACGGATCAGCACCTCGTCAAACCGACCTGCAACAGAGGAGAGAGAGAGAGGCAGAAATGAATCAGCCAGCTGGACAACATGAAGCAGGGAGAGAAGTACGTAGATGGTAAGCAGCAGCAGTAGGAGTAACAGAGGACAGAAAGACAGTGTGGAAACAACAAAAGGCCAAGTGTGGAGAAAAACAAAGGCAGCCACACAGAACTTCATACTGTCTCTTCTGATGCAGCAGAAATCGGACTGTTTGGGTTGGTACTGGTAAGATCTGCATCATCACGAGGACCAGATCTGCTTCAGTGGCGTTTACAAAAACGTCTTAAAACTCTGGCACGTTTTAAAGAATGATTTCAGTACCACTGATGTCATTTGACTTCACTAATCTGAATATTAAATAAAAATTCAATTTCTACAATTTTGGAATAACATAGCTGTATGAAAAAATATGAATTGTAAAGATGCACTAAAAGTTGCTTGATGACCGGCCAAAAGTAGATCTTTTTGTGTGATCTGTGAATGCATAATATCTACGCAATACATCAAGCCATATTTTCACAAAGAAACAAGCAACCACAAGCCGCTATAATGGATTACCTTGTACTTTTACATGTTAAATGCTTTTCTGCAGAAATCATGGACTGTGCTGCTGCAGCAGTTTTTGTTTACCACGTCAAGGGTCTGAAACCTGCGGCTCTTTTGACCTTTCACAGTGTCTCTTAGGCACATGAATAAAAGTAATGAAGAATCTGTTAATATTTCTAAATATAGTTATAATTCATGATGTAAGAGAGTAAGAGAGAGGGAAACTTTCAATGAAATTACCATGGCATGTAGGCAAAATCAAGAGCAGAAAACTATCGTTTTAGAACATGCTGAATTTGGAAATGTTGGTAGTCTTCTGGAAATTTTACTTAAGCTCAGAATCTTCATTCGCTACAAATTACACACAAAGGCTTGTATTTTAGTGACTAGCCATATTTTTAGTTAATGTTAAATTTAAAAACATAATATCTAATCGCTTTATAATTGTGTTAAAAGAGTAAAAAACAGTTTTACAGTTTCTGACCTGTCGCACATTATCATAATGTCACCTCAGCAGCTACTGTAAGCAATTAATTATTATTTATATAATTTCATAAAAAGAAAATTAGAATTGGCAAGACGAGCAGAGTCAGAAAACTGGCCACAAATTTCTGATCGATGCGTCTCTGAATAAACATCTAACTATCAAAGCTTTATTTTTTTTTATTTCTATATCCAAAAAATATAATTCTACTTTTACTTATAGTGCCACATGTTTAGTTTAAAACCAAAACTAAAAAGTCAAGATAAATGCAGTAATTTAATACATTATACATCAATAAATAATAAAAAGAAGAAAGGATTAACACCCTACTTGCTTGTTTGGAGTCATTGGGCTTGATGCAGCGGACATACGACGGCTCCTTGGACATAAGGATCTCCATGAGTTTCGCCAGACTGGCTTTGAACTGGGTGGCTGCCTGAAGGGGCAGACAGACAAATAAAAAAAATTCAAAACTGTTAGGAAGGGATGGACGGGAAGACGACTGGCAAAAGAGAAGAGCTGGAAACGACAAAGAGGCGAGCAGCAGGTTAGGTCGCGCTGAGGAGGACGATGTTAGCACAGCGATGGTCAATGCGACTGGACACTGGGTTCACTGTGGAGGACTGGGATGCTAACTTACCAGCTTGTGACAGTGTCCTGCATCATTATGTGTGTGTGTGTTTGCGCGTTTGCGTGTGTGTGTGCGTGCTGGGCATTCCTCAGTGCGAAGGCAGCTGCGGAGAATCCCCATCAAACAGCCCACTTAGCATCGGAGAGGGAAACACACAACCGTTTATTGTGCTGTGGGAAACTATGCTGAGACGAATTCAGCCAAAACCAAATCATTCAAAACCAGCAGAGAAACCTCATGAGAGCACAAACACAGATGCAGGGTGGAGGATAGCTCACCGTGTCAGGACGTTTCTTGTCACTCAGCTCGTCTCGGTCAAAACACTGCGTCAGAATCTTGTTCTCAGACATGCACATAACCTGCAGATACAAACACATCGACTCACCTCAAGCTGTGAAAACAAACAGGAAAATGCATTGTTCTTTATTCAGTCAGTATCTAACCTCTTTTAAATTCCTGAAGAGAAGATCGTTGTTTTTGTCCAAAAATCCTGGAGAAAAAAAGTTTCTAATCACAAAACAACTCGTAGCAGCTTCTCTCCCTACTTCCTACACTACAGTAGGAGGTCACATATGTTGATGGATAAAAACTGAACTCATCCTCTAAAGTCTCTAATAATTACAGGATGTTTTGCTGCAGGAGAAACTGCAGCAAAAACAAATGGCATCATTTATTTTTTTCGGCATCATGATGAAATACAATTTTGCAAAAATATTGAAGCAACATCTTAAGACATCAACCGAGAAGTTAAAGCTCACAGTCAAATGGGTCTTTCAAGTGGACAATGACCCTAAACATACAGCCAAAGTGTTTACAAAGAGGCAACGATTTACAGAGACCATCACAAAGTCATAATCTCAGAAAAATAAACATCAGTTCTGTCAGCAGGAATGAGCCAAGATCCCAGCAATGTTTTACCCAACTCGTAAAGCTCAGAGGCAGCGCTACCAAATAATAAAAAATTGTATGTTTCAATGTAACTATTTAAACAGAAAAAAGCAATAAATAATTGACTGTGCAATTATCTGATGCATTATTCTGGAATTTGGCAGAAGGAAATAATTTCAGTCATCTGTAATTTATCTTTCATAATTTGGGATCAGATGAATTTCTATTATTAGGGCAGTACTATGCATTTTCCAGGCATCTAGTACCATTTTGAAGCACCAGATGCCATGGTAACATGGCATACAAATATGCCATGTTACCATATTTGTATGAAAACAGCATCATTTGATATAACTTCTTCTAAGTTTTATCAAACATAACTTAGAAGAAACTTGACTTCCCAACTCGACACCCTGAAATTGGCCTTTGTCTCTTTAAGAAACTCCCCTTATAAGTTTTGATGAAAATGTAAATACAGTATGTTTATCAAAGAAGGAATCCGTTTATTTTGATCAAATAATCCATTCAGAAAGCGCACAAACCATTAACGTTATAGTTGACCTCCCCAGCGTAGTGCAGCAGCCTGAATTCCTCTCGACCCATCACCTTCCTGGTCTTTCCGTCCGCCAGCTTGTGACTGAAGGGACACACACACACACACACACACACACACACACAGAGTGAGGATAATCAGCCACATTAATGACACTTCTTAAGTCACCTTGAAGTGACCTAGCAGCTCAAGTTTTCTAATCTGAGACCAAACTTGGGTTGAATGAGTATCAGACTGACGTGACGAAGTGCGGGTGTCCCCCCAATGTGTTCTCCAGCTTCTCCAAAAAGGTGAAGTCGCTGGCATCTCCAGGCCTCAGACACTCCTCATCCTGTGATGAGAGGACAGGGTTAAGATCTCAGAGGAGAAAAACTAAATTTACATTTCTGTTTACTGGATGTTCAACTCTGTTATTATTATTAATAATATATTTGGGTATACTGCATGTTCAGCCTGAAACACTAATTTATACCCGACAGACACAAAGCAGAAAACTTTCTGACATTCTGAATGTTAAAAGTGATGAGCTTATGAAACATGAAACTTTTAATTAATAATGTATGGTGAAAGCTAAATAATTTATAATAATAATAATAAAAAAAATTTACATTTAGATCTTTAATGTGTAAGAAGAGTTCAGCTTATCCAAGTGTTTTTGGGATTTCTTTTCAATGGAAATACATTTCCTTGAGTTGGGTAAATCAATTTAAAGGAACAAAAAATGCATTTTGCATTCATAAAACATCTTAATCAAAATTATGATTTAAATGAGTCACAAATGAAAACATAAAACTACAACTTTCTACTTGCTAAATGGAGCTTCAAAGAGTGAAATTCAAGTCTTAAATTTACCAATGTACTTAAAAAAATATCTCAACTGTGCTTAACATAAAATGACTAAATAATGCAAAATGCAGACATCATTTTGGCCTGTACTCTGTTAGATACTTATTTATTGAAGAGATTTTATGTTGGCAAATAATGACAGAAAACTAAGTTCTTGATGTTGCTATAGCCAATTTCCACCATGTAAAACACACTGTGGAGCATCATATAGTCCTCAGAGATCAGGAGAAGAGTATGAAGCCTTTTTCATTTGTTGAGATAAAAGCTTCAAACTTGCAGTGTTTGAAACAGTGAAAAGGCAAAGTTTAAATTAGGTGTTTGGGTGCAGCGCCTCACCAGGATGGAGATGATGCCTTTGAACTTCTCCTCCACCAGATCACAGATGATCTTGTTGTTGAAATACTGGACCGGCTCCCACTGCAAACACACAAATCATTATGTGTTGGAACTGATTGTTGGAAAGGTCATGGGGGACAAAAAGCGAACACTGATATAAAACTGGAGCTCCTCTAGAGAGGAACAGCTGAAACAGCTGGTAGCAGCTTTTCATAGTTCACAGTTTTAAAGATTCAGAGAATGCCAGGAATCCTGGCACACAGACACACCCTGCACCTACATATATGTGAACACACACACTCAGAAATGTTCCACAGGCACCATTAGCTCATGTTAGCTTCGAGAGTCGCATCTTTTCCACAGACACCAGAGGGAGCAACCCACGTTTGTCATGACGCATCATAATGGGCTCTTTGAGAGGCAAAGCCAAGATTCTCCCACAACTTGTTTGCTCTCGACACATTTACATTAGACTGGAACCAAGAGGTCTTTGTTCTGACTGGGCAAAACAACACAATACAAAGGCAGAAACAGGGAAGGACAGAAGAGGAGAGAAAGAAAAAGGAGAAACATCACTGGGATCGGCTTTCGTTACAGGACTGTTCTGATATGAAATCTCCTCTGGAGGTTTTACCTGAGAATGAATTACCAAACAGCCCAGCATGTGGGGATTCAATTATTCATGGGGCAGATTCTTTCTAAAAAATATATGCACTCAATACTGATGGATCCCATTAGGAGAACGCTGCAAAGTTCAAACCCAGACTGAGAAAATTTAACAGTGATGATAGAAGGTGATCAGCTTTTTCCTACTGGAAATATTACACAGATCAAGGTAGTGAGTCACATTTTCTAATTATTCTGTGGAGATTGCGTGAACAGTGTGTGTGAGTGTATGGGCAGAGGAGCTACTGACTGTGATGCCTTCAGCTTCGTACTCCTCCTGCTCTGACTTCAGGGTGAGCTCGATGAAGAGCTGCTGCAGCTTCTCGTTGCAGTAGTTGATGCAAAACTGCTCAAAGCTGCAGGACAGAGAAAATCAGGAAGAGCAGATGATCTGATTGAGCAAAACGTAAAATGAACGTCAATATGTCAGACAGTTTTGCAGGTTAATTTTTAAAAATGACACTCGCTGCACGAAGGAAATCAACCAGGACTATAAAGGTTTTCCACATTTTGTCACATTATAACCACAAACAATACTAAGGAACTAGGGCTGAACATAATCATGAATACCGAAATAATCATCAACTAATTTAATAATTAGTTAATCATTAGCAAGAGTCTAAAGACTCAGAAAAAGGCCAATTTCTGAAAGAACAACATATTAAGAGCAATAGTTAAGCCCAGACTGTACAAACTATATATACAGTTTGTATTTAAAATAAAAAACATTCTTTGTTTGTAAATCTATTCTACCTGAAACTTCTCAAGTGTTGTAATTTTAGCTTCACCTGGTTCAATTTCTGTAAAAAAAAAAAAAAAAAACTTAGTACCTTTTTGATATTCAATTATTCATAATTAAATTTTTTGTAAATTGCCCCTACACTGTATTGACATTAAGTTAAGCAGAAAGGGCTGAGCTTTTCACATATTGATGTTAAATTTTCTTTAGCTGCAGATGCATTCTTTGCTCCAAATGCAGCAAAATGTTTAATTTTGTAATTAAAAAGAAACTGAATTATTTCTTTATTTGTATTTTTATGCATTTATAACTTTGTATAAAATAAGCTTAAGTGATTAAATAAAAAATCTGCAAAATGAGTCACATTCTTTTATCTTATTAATCAATTAATTGTCAAAATTGACAGAAAGGTGAGTGGGGCTAAATATAGAAAAATCCTGAAATAAAACCTGTTAGAAACTGTTCCAACAGGACAAAAGCCTTAAATATACATAGTGGTGGCAGCATTACTCTCTTCCAAATGTAAAATTGTGTTTGTCTATCACAGCAAACCTCAACAATATATATTTTATCTTGTGGTTATAAGGTGATGAAAATATTAACACTTTTCAAAGCAATCAAATTTGTTACAGTGGAGTGAAAAAGTCTTTGCCCTCTTTCTGATTTCCTCTCTTTCAGATTTTTCACACTTAAGTGTTTAAGAACATCAAACCAATTAAAACATTAATCAAAGGAAAAAAGAAACCAGGAAAAAATTATTTTACACCACTGGAAAATTTAGAGAAGCTTTTAGTAGACACATCTGAAAGTATTAATTTAAAATGTCATGCTAAAACAAAGAAAACATGGAACTATCTTTACCTGTTGTGCTGGAAAACCTCGAAACCGTAGATATCCAACAGACCAATAACAGATGAGTTCTTATGAGATTCATCCTGTTGGAGAGACAGAGAAAAAAAAAAATCATATTTGGTATGAGGTTATCTTCATTCCCAAGATTACTACATAACTTGATATATTGGTCCACCTCATGATGTAACTTTTAAATATTAAATCACTGATGTTTTGATCAGTACTTGAGAAACCTTTTTACAAAATACTTTTTTTACCCTCTTACTTGAGTAATATCTAGGTTTAAGTAGCGCTGCTTTTCCTTATCTATAGTTCTGGGTTTCTCACCCACCTCTGAATTTAAGTAGTCTGGCTATAAATGATAATCAAAAAGCAGTCCTTTATCTATAGATTATATTTACGTTGTGGCCACAAGGTGGCGCCATCTACCTACAGAATAAAGATGATCCTTGCAGCAGGGTTGGGTCAGTGCGTTTATACCTTGTATGTCAGCGAGGTGTTGATTTTGTTGACCAGCCAGGTGAAGGTGCGTCCGTACACCGCCTTGGACAGAGCATCCCGAGCCGACGAGGCCTGCTCCAGGTTCAGAGGGCTCACAAGCTGCATATACACACACACACACACACAGGCACACACACAGTGTGACAGAGAGCTGGGACACTTACACATGTAACAATATTATTATTTCTAACCACAGCAGACATTACACAGACAGGAAAGCTTTGTATACAATTGCTTATCACACAGTGACAGTGTGTATTCAAACCTACCTCCTCTCCCTTGGCAATTATCTTCTTATGTGTGAGTGCCTCCGTCAGCACTGTCCCATTCACCCCCAACAACTGAAAAAGCACAACATTAGCACACACACACCAGTAGTAAAACCAGTGACAAATCCACCTCTTCCAGAAAACAGACAGACGTCACACCAGTCTGCAGCCAGAGAGGTTTCGCTGCTGCCTGCTTATTATGTCTGTGGTTGGTGGGGCCAGCAAAACAGAGGTGAAAATGAACTGAGGAACAGAGATGATCTATTTTTTGTCTGTAGATTCACATTTGGAGTCGACAAAAAAAAGAGGAAATAATTTGTCAGCACCGGTAGAGGCGCAAACAATGAAACATAATAGATAAAATGAGCATTTAGCAGAAAATACATAAAGTTAAAATTAAAGATTAAAATCTTATTGTTTGATCTGTAATGTTCATGAACTGGCTCGGCGTTGTCTTACCCTGGCCAGGTACTTGATCTGCGTATCTGACGTGATGTGGGCGTAGCCTTCTTCCTCGCTGTATTGCACGTTGCCGAGGTGAAGCACACTGGCGATTATGTTGAGCAGCTCCTGCACAGAATAAAAGAAAATTAAAGATGACGTAGTGAAAATGATGAGCTGCAGGAGGACAAAGGGAACAAAGGTGAGAGGATAAGAGATGGCGGCGCGGTAAGATCGGAGCTATCTTTACAAGTGGCTCAACTGATAAGCCCCGCTTTGATTAAAAACTGGACAAAGATCGGAGCAACCCGCACACACTCACACCTGCTGCTCTCTCAGAGCAGTGGGAGCTCCAAAGGAGCTTTGGGAGCAAGCCCAGACTCACAAACGTGTAGGAAGACTCCCACAATGAGCAAAAGTGACTTATGACTATATAACAACAGCTACACGCTGTTCTGTCATCCACAGAGAGGCAAAAATGGCCAAAGAAACACTGACAGTTCCACCTAAGTTAATATAATGGTTAAAAGTCATTATAGGTTAATATTGTTTTCTGTATTGCTTACAATATGTTTATTCAAAACATTCTTTTGGACTAAAAATGGCAAAACCTCCACCAAACCATGAAATGAGATTCTACAATCTCAGGTGACAAACATAAAAACTGTGGACTGAAGAATGTGACACGTATAAGTGGAATTTAATTCATTTATTTTAAGAAAATGGTTCTAATTTCTGCATTCAGGTGATTTAAAGTATTTCGAATTCTATGAGATTTAGAAAAGTCCAAATAAAAGTGTCATTAACCACCTGATAAACTGTCTGTATCTTAGTTAGGCTTCTATCTTTATCATTCTGTTTTTGACATTTCTGTTAATTTGTTTAGTTCTGCATTAATTTGCCTAAAACCGTTTCAGGGCTGGCATCATTAGGTTGAATCGTGCCTAAGCTGTTAAGTTCTCCGATTTGTTTAAAACGGATCGGCTTTTCATCACACAGCCTTGGTGGAGAGTCAGGAGTTAGGAAAGTCAACAATTATCAGTAGCGTTTCTCAGCGTGTGATTTATTTGTAAAGTGGACACAGAGTGGATGGGTCTCCTCCACTCAGACTAATGTCTGCATGCTGAAGGATGGACTCCGATGTAAGCAGGAGAGGCTCACAGCAGAACTCTAACAGGACAGAGCCCAGCGGCAGAACTGCTGTCATTTCGCCATAGAACTTTCCAATAACAGAAAGAAGTTCCTAGATATGTAACTCGTCGCTTTTTTAATAGAAAGTTGCTATAGGGTCTGAGAAGTTGCTAAACATTGTGACACACTGGATAAGTAATGACACAACACAACAAAATTTGGTGACCGAAAATAAAAATAACATCATCAGCATAAACAGCAACTTTAAGTTCAAACCTCTTAAGTTTATGTTGTTCTGATATCAATTAAGCAGTAGTTAAAGAAAAATCCGGTTCAGACTTCTTTACAGGAACACCATCTCTACCCACAGTCAAAACACAAATAAATGAGGAAGAGGCAAAATAAAAGGTAACTTTCAGTTCCTGGGTTTCTTGTTTTGAGACAAGATATGATTTGGTCCTTAACACAAATTAATGCAATACAACCTCAAAAACTACAACACATAACATAAAACACATAAATACGCAAAGCCTAAGCACTTCAGTTGAGCTTCTGTTTATATGTCATAAATTGTGGCTGACTTGAGGTTGCATATCTTTAAATTTGATTCCCATTAAGAACCAGATTGCAGTTTGTGTTTTGATGCATAAAACCAAAGGCTGAAAAGTCTCTGACTTTATTCTCACCATAATTACATTGTTTGTTTCTTACCTCCACTTCATCGTCATTGAAGCCAATGACAGTCAGGGCTTTTCTCACCACCTTCCAGTCGCTGCGGTCGTTGATGGAGCTCACTTTGGGACAGTTGCCCTGTGGGACGCATCGGACAAGTTAAGCTCAAATTTGGAAGCCAAATGAAGCAGAGTTAAGACTTTTTCAACCATGAGACAAACGTAAGGAAGAAATTCACAGTGCAGGTGACGCGCAAACAGCTGTTTACAGCTAAACACCTTTGTGTATGCAATATAAACACCTACTTAGACAAACACAGGTGGAAGGTGCTTTGGTTTGGTAGGTGATAGAGAGAGTTTGTGTGAAAAGGAGTGTTCAGCAAGTCCCTTAAGAAAGATTTGTCCTCTGAGGAAAGCCCTTACACTGCTCTGAGCATTGCTCGCTCTGAGCCTATTAACTTGGCCGTCCGCTGGGACACAGAGGCAGGCGTTCAGGACAGACCAAAAGCTTCAGGCAGGTTGGACAAAATAGGGCCACTGAAGGACATTTTGCTCTAGTGGCTAAAGCTGATTCACAAGAATGGCACAACCTTCAAATAGTGTGATTAGCCCTTTAACTTTTTCACTTTTTGTCAGGTTATAACCACAAACTTACACGCATTTCATTGGGATTTAATGTGAGAAAGTAATGCATAACTGTAAAATAGTATTTGCCATTTGCGAGTACTAAGTAGATCCATTTTTGCCTGCAAGTTGAGTCAAGTTTATTTTTACAGCTCGTTTCAGCAACATGGCAGTTCCAAGTGCTTTACACCATAAAAACATAAAACTTTAACCAATTATGAAATAAGTAATAAACATTGCACTTTCTCAAATCATCAGGAATAATCAATACATTGATCAGCATTCTACTAATTATGAATCAAAGGCAACTTTAAACAGATGTGTTTTTAGCCTTGATTTATAGGAACTCAGTGTTTTGGCTGTTTTGCAGTTTTCTAGACGTTTTTTCCAGATTAGCGGAGCATAAAAACTGAATGCTGCTTCTCCATGTTTGGTTCTGGTTCTGGGGACACAGAGCAGACCAGAACCAGAAGACCTGAGAGGTCTGGAAGATTGTTACAACAACAACAACAACAACAACAAGCGTTTTGGTGATTTATAATCTCACAAAACTATTTTAAAATCTATTTTCTCTGAGCCATTGTAAAGACTTTTGTGTTTTGGAAAACATCTCAACCCACATTGTGCTTCTAAACTAAGAATTATTGGCCATTTTTATTGGCTCAGTCTCAATTAGACTTATGTTTGGACTTTGACTAGGCTCTCCTAACCAGGGTTTGTGTTCTACTAGCATGTAAGCTCAGTTTTAAGTCTTTTGAAGCCTCCAGCTGGTTTTGTTTTGTTTGTTTTTGCCTCCATCCATCTTTCCATTAACTCCCTGATGAAGAAAACCATCAAGCTGCCACCATATTGTTTCAAAGTTGAAACAGTGAGTAGAGGAACATCAATGCGTTTGTCAAAACCTCACCTTAACCAGGTACTGATACTGCTGGGTGTTCCTCTCCAGGCCAAGCCGTCGCAGCAGGTCTTCTTCGCCTCCTTCGATCATCTGATAGAAAATGTGAAAGTTTCTTTCCCCGTGGTTCTGGTGGACCACCCGGGACTTCTCCAGTAGGTAGTTGATGATGTGGCCGCCGACCGGAGCCCCCTGTCGACGGGACAAAGGCCAGGGACGGCGATGGGAAGAAGACGAGGAGAAGGAGGATTGGGTAAGGCTGGGGTACTGAGGTGTAATAAACATGCAGGTTCCAGAGGGATTTTGTCGACCATTAAATATATAGTGCACTCATAAAAAAGGGGAGGTGTGGATTAGATGTATTATAACTTCTTAATCCTTAATCCTCAACATATTTTCAGTTTCTTAATAAATTTCATTGGATTTTGTCTGCTTGTTACTCACCTTAAAGTCAAACTGAACGTCCATGTACTTGCCAAAGCGGCTGGAGTTGTCGTTACGCAACGTCTTGGCATTCCCAAAGGCCTGGAAGGGAGAAAGAAACATCAGATAAGGAAAAGAGAAAGAGGAAAGGAGTGATAAGTGATGGATTATGAAATAGAGATAACAAGATAGCGCAGAAGAAGGAAGGTGATAAAGATAGGAGGAGAATAAATAAAAAAGGTGAGAGCAAAAAAGGAATGAGGGAAACTGACAGAGCTTAAGAAACCTACTAGTAAAGATGATTTTCTCAGTGCTTTGTTCTATAAAAGTAGAATCAAATACAGATACCTCAAGCACTGGGTTGGACTGCAGCAAACGGTCTTTGACGGTCTGCACTTGTTCGCTGGCTGGACAGGTGACGGCGTAGTACTGCAGGATCTTTTTGGACGCTTCCGTCTTCCCAGCGCCGCTCTCCCCTGAGATCAGTATGCACTGGTCCTTCCGCTCCGTCCTCATGGAGCGGTACGCATTGTCTGACACCGCATAGCTGCAGGGGGGGAGGAAGGCAAGAGTAGCAGAAGATTTGATGTCTTAAGGGAAGAGGAAGATGTAATTGAGTGCTTAGTTCACTTTAATAAACTCTAGCTCATTTGCCTAGAAAGTTTGATTTGTTTGGAGATGTGTGAATGGTCTGCATCAGAGCTCAATTGCACAAAGAAGTAAACTCAGGTCCACCTAAAAACCTAAGTCTCAGTTTGGTAGACGTGAACTCTGGTGCAGATTGATGATTTGGATTATAGCACAGGGCATTCTGGGTAAATACAACAAAAACAAACAGGAGAGTCTAATGCTAGCGGGAGAAATGGCACATGGTCTTTAACCAAAGACAAAAAATTAATTTGACAGTGGCTAAAATCTGATCCTACTCCACTTTTGTTCGCATTTTGTGAAGAAGAAAGTTGCGTTCAGTGTCTTCATCAGATATTTTTGTGTCGTTTCCTTCAGTGATTCTCGGTGCGGAGCCACTGCAGATGAGGAGGTGAACAGGTGTTCAAAAGGTTTGGATCCTTTAACACAATGCAGTGTGAAAGCGAACCGCACCAGCTGAAAATGTAACAAATGCTGCAATTTTGGTCCCCAGTTGAACTGAGTCTACATGGCTATCAAGAGTGAAATACCTTTAGTTTATCCTAAGACAGTGACAAGGCAAACATGAACTTGTTTTACAATGAAAGCTCCTTCACACACCATGATATATCACTTCTTTCTCAGAGACGAAATCAAGAAATTTGAAATTCACAAAACTCCGGGCATCTCTCCTTATCTAAGATCAGCTAGTAGGAGAGAAACCCAAACATCCAGATCATTTTGGAGGATCGCAGCCAATCACAGGTCAGATTAGTCTCAGTAATCCATTAATTGAAGAGGAATGTACATCAATTCAGTACCAAAACGAAACAATTCTGTTAAAAGACTTAGAAAAACAAGAAAAATCCAGAATAAGAGCAATACATCCCTTTACTGGATGACAATGTGTTAAAGAAAATATTGACTTTGGAAAATTCATGCTTGGAATGTGTCATATGCTAGCCTGTCACCATCTGAGTATAAGCATGAATCATAAAAACCAGAGTGAAACCCAGCTTGTTCCAGTTACACCATCGCTCATCAGCTCTGGATCGCTATCTTCCTGGTTTTGTTATTTCAGCATGTTTTGACACATTTCTGACAGTGGACTAATCGGTGAAAGATAAAAAGCAGCAGCTTGAACTTTATTGCACTTGCACTTGGTGCCGTTCGTGTTTGACACCGGAGTCTGAGCGGGGGTCAAGTTCGGGTCAGAGGAATTCCCTCTGCAGGGATGAAACCTCTCGCCTGGTACCAACACTTGCTTACTTTTCTTTCCAGACCCAAACCCCCAATCCTCCACCCTTCTAACCTCTCCTCTTCGCTGAAGCACATTTCTCTTTCCCCTCAGAGGGAGAGAAAACATTTAGCCACACGCTCGAGTGCAGACAACGTGAAAGCACAGGCTTGTGAAATGTTCCAGTCCAGCCTCTCTAGACTCTTTATAATGTGCTGGATTGTTTCACTGCAGATCTTTGAGTTTTGGAAGGATTTAAAGGGAATTCCCTGACCCTTCCTGTGGCAGCATTTCAAACGCTCAGGCCGCAGCCATGACGAATAGAGAAAAGGACACTCAGAGTTGTGAACATGACGTAGCTGACCAACTATGAGAAAAGCGGACAAAGCAAATATTTCAATACATCTTACCGCTGTGACAGTATTTAGCACAGCTATGTCATTCTACAAAAAAAGCAAGGAACACATCATTGCTCTCTACTGGACTGATGGATTAAATAGTCTGACTACACATTAGTAACCATGTGACAAGAGCAGGAAAAAAGTAGCATTCATGAAAATCTGCCTCAACTTATTTACTTTAAGCCTCCTTCATATCCTGAGGAACCTGCTGACTGCTCTAGGCTGCAGGTTATTTTCCTTTAATAATCAATTATTCTGATGACTAATTAGATTTAAAAAAAAAGATTGTCACATTCTGCAGATTTTTCACTTAAGCCTTTTTCAAACATTAGAAATACATGAAAAGATACAAATTCCCTTTTCAAATAAGAAAATAAATCATTAACGTGAAAAACCTTAACAATACAGTGTAGGGCTGATATACTGAGCATTATTTTGAATTAATTGATGGAATAACTAGACAGTAAAATGTGATTTATAGGAGATTTTCTTTTTACAGAATTTGAACCAGGTGAAGAGTAAAATATATTCACAGACAAATATGGATTTATCTTAAATATATCTTTGTTTAGTTTTGACTCAATTAATGCTCCGAGTATGTTGTTCTTTCAGCAAATGGCCGTTTTTGAGTCTGTATGCTCCAGTTAATGATTACTGTATTACGAAATCAATTGACGATTATTTCAATAATCGATTTAATCTCGATGAGTCGTTTCAGCCTTTTAAGATATTCTGTACAGAGAAACATCTCAGACAAAACGATTTGCCCTTTAATGGAGCAATGGCTGCATACAGAGAGATTTGTGCACTTACATGTGTGGAGAAACCTCGTAGAAGTTGACGCCACGGTATCGCTCCATGTGGTTCTTGGTGTAGATCTCCAGGTCTTTATACGGGTTCACCGATACCAGCACAGAACCGATGTAAGTCTGAGGAAAAGAGAACGAAGTGGTCACGTTGTCATAAAATAAAAATGGTTTTATAAGAACATGTTTGAAAATTGTCAGTAAATTTCTAACACTGTAGACTATGTTAAATTTTAACAAAATTATTAAGAAAAACTCTGCTTGGTTTAGTCTTTTTTCATCTGAAAACTGAGATGCTAACAGATAGCTGCTTCACAAAAAACGTTGAAAAATAATGCCGGTGTTTTGCCATTGCTGCGACGGCTCATTCCTCCAGGAATGGCACTAAACTTAAATAATCCCATAAAAATCAGGAAAGTTTTGCCTAACTCTCGTCATTGACTCACATAGATCAGGTTCTCCTTGAAGCGTTTTCGCAGGTTCTCTAAGAAGGCCGCCTCGCTGGTGTAGTTCTCCAGCAGGACGAAATCCTGCACTCCCACCCGGTCTCTGGCTGTCAGGGCCGACTCCATCATAGCCCGGACCCCGTCACTCGCCACCACCTGGAACAAGAGGATCACCATGTTTGTTAGTTTAACTTAAAAAAATAATATCTTACAAATGTTATTCTTCAGTGTGCAACACAAAAACCGATGGAGATAAATTAGAGTCTTCAATTTCCAAGAGTTGTTGTGAAGGTAATGAACAAACAAGACGGTCTGATTGAAAGTCAACCAGCAGAAGAAGAAAAAGTTGACAGTAGGACCAGGACAGCAGCAGATGGAAGTAGTTCTACAGTAGGTTATGTCAGGCTGAGTAAAACTGCATTATTTATTGTTCGTAAGGAACACAACTTAAAGACCCTTGTTATTGATAGTTAAACACATTTAGTGCATTTAAAAACCCACATCAGATGGCCAAAGTGCTTCACAGTTACATCCACAATAGTAAAACACTAAATAGAGTAAAAACAGTAACAAAAGTAAGTAAAACACAAAATTAGGATTTAAATTACTATCAAACATATCAAAGAGATGAGTTTTTATCTGCAATTTAAATTATATTAGAGTCTGAGTGGTACAGACAGATAGAGGTAAGATATTTCACAGCAGCACGTTTAAAACTTTAAAAGTGAGCAGCAAAATTTCAGTGTTTGTGCTAGAAAGAAGTTAATTCAGGCTGCTACAGTGGGAAGCTACTCCTGATCATTACACTCCTTTGACCAAAAATGCAAAGGTACAAAATGGTGAAGCCACAAATCTGTGATCAATGCATTTCTAGTAAAGAGGTAGAGATATTGCATCGTTCAATATTCCAACAATACCAACAAGTCTACACCAGTTCAAATGCATAAACAGCACTTAGCAAACTATAAGTGTGTGGAAGTAAATGAAAAAAATAAAACACTGAAGTCTTTACATCCTCTAAAAACACAAAAACAAATAAATGTTCTGTTTTCGCTGAAGAAAGGCTTGCAAGTAAACTTCTCACTTCTAAAAAAGCGAGATGAACCAAGCCCAGAAGTGGATGGGGAAGTGTTGTCGCCCCAACCCAAGTGCAAAAAAAAAGATCCACCCTGGTTTCACTTGTTTAAAAAAGCAACACCAGACAAATTTAGCATCAGAAGTGCAAAGTCAAAGCGCAGCACTCACATGTCTCAGCTCATCGAGGCGTTTGCCCAGGAAGCCGTTTTCTAAAATAGTGGCTTGAGTTTTCCGCATAAGACTGGCCAAGTTACCAACATCCATTGTTGAGATGCAGTCAGCAGTACAGAGTGCAAACTAAAATAAGTTGGAGGAGGAAGGAGCCAGTCAGGACCGGGACACAAGACACACACAGTAGCACAGCAGGTGTTGTTGTTGTTGTGTTAGGCAGTGCAGAAGACGTCTCCCTCAGGAGACTACAGTGAAGACTTGGATTGAGAAAGAAATGAGAAGGCTTGAGGGAGGACAGAACATATTAATTAGAGCAGAGGGAAAAACAGAAGAGGGAGAAAAGGGAAGGTGAGTCTGACGGATGCCAGGTTGTGACTCCAGTCCAGCTCCATCACTGCTTAAACCCTCCTAGAAACTCCTCACTACAGCCATCTTGAGGCCCATTAAAGTCTCTGCACACACAAACGCACACACACAGACACACTCTGCATCTTGTTCAAGTTTCACCCAAGTATGCAGAACCACGTTTGATCTCAGCCCAAGTGTTCGGTTGGACTTCCCCAGCCTGAGCCAGTCCATGTCCCTGAACGCATCGCCTGGAATCAGGACAACAAACCTGACACAAACAGCAGCTTCCTGAGACTAACAACATTAGCTAACACTGCCTGCTCCATTTGTGCTCTTTAATTAACTGAACCAGCCTGTAATTTATCTTTACAGCCTCTCAAAGAGGCGAGCGGCTGGGAGGGAGGGAGGCTGCTGGAGTCTCTCTCTACTGATGCTCATTCACTGTTGTCTCTTTCAGGTCAAAATCAAAGCTGTAGAGCCGCCAAAGGTCTTAAAAACGGCATAAATTCAGGGTAAAACCTTCTGATTCAATCCCCAGCCATTTTCAGTACCAATACCAGAAGTTTAAAAGATGTAAAAAGGATCAGATAATTCAGGCTGCTAAAATAAGAGACAGACCTCAGCTAGAGCTGCTCATTTCACTTTTTGGTCATTTCATATCCAACTTTTTTTGGATCAAAATGGTATCAGATACCCAACCAGAAATGACACTTTCAATACCATTATATCTGAGATATATTACAAAATAAAACATATTCCTTTAGACTTCCCCACAAAGAATAAAGTTCTTTTGTCAACGTTTTAACACTAACTTAGACAGATTTCTGCAAAGATTAGGCTAAATTCATACAATTTGGCTTCTTTATATAAATAACATTTCACCAATTGGCTTTTATGATGAACTGAATCTGACTGCAATGAACTGTGTGTGACTGTATGACTGCTTTGAGCTGGAAGGATTTGGATTGCTTATTGAACAATTATTCATTTCCTGAGCATGGAATCAAATCTAAAGATGAAATTCGGTTTATTTCAGATTAGCTCTGTTAGCATCAGGTCATAGCAAACATGGGTGTTTGTATTTATATCTCTTATTTTGTCTTTGGGTGTGAAACATCCTAGAACTGCAGGGATATGCAGCAGATTCTCTCTTCTTTTAAGCTTTTAGAAACAAACACTTGATATAACTCATCCTCTCAAGATATTTTCTGATTAAACACATCTAGCGAAAAACCTGCCTGAATGATTTATTTCTATAATGTATAAATGATCCTTTGCTTTCTTAACACCCATGTTATCAATGCTACATGTAAAAACAAAGCAAAGCAATTAATCAGAAGTCTAAGAAGTTGGGAGAACACCTCTGGGGATTATAATTGTGTGTTGATATGTAACTTTATCCCACACAGCCGTGTGTCTCCCACCACTCAGCTCTGTTTGGACAACATGAGCTCTGGTGACCTATTGTTTCACACAGAAAACAGCAGCTGTGAGCGAGTGTGTGTCGCTGCAGCCGAGTGTTTTAATGTCCTGGTAATCAGTCACCACTTTGACTTCATTTTATTTGCTCTTCTCACCTCCCAGTGAAGGAACGAAGCTTTTATGTTCAGATATTTTACCAGTTTAGATCTTTGAATTCAAACGCGCTGCTGCAGCTGGAAACACGACTTCCTCCTCAGAGGATTGTTCATGGAGAAGACTAAAGTAGCAGGAGGTTCAGCACAAATGTGAATAAAGAACCAAGCAGATTTTACTGTAAAATAGAAGAAAATTTACATGACTTTGCTTATTTTATGACGAGACAGCCTAATTAGAGTGGCCAGCACATTTCTTCTTCTTTAATACATCCTCATCTGTGTCGTACTCAAGCTCCATTACTTCGCTGTTTCCCAATTCTTCTTTCACTGGCTGTCTTTCCTGAGGGTACTGTGGACCTCCACCCGCTTTCAGGAACTCAAGACGTACATGCCTGCCTGGTTGCCACTAGTCGTCATGTTTTCCAAATCCTGTTCAGCAAACAGAACCGCTCGGCGCCAGGATGGAGGGAGGAGAGCTGAGAAGGTCCCAGACTTCTGAGATGACCGATCGCTCCAATCACTATTGCTCAGACTACGGCTGAAACGATTAATCAGATTCACTGTCAGCTGATTTAGTAATCACTAATGATTAACTGGAGTATACAGAACAAAGCAGAGCAGTAATTAAGCCAAAACTGTACAAAACTATGTACATTTTGCATTTAAGTTAAACAGAAATTTGTTTGTCAATATGTCCTACCCAAAAAGTAATAAAATGTTTATTTTCTTATTCTTCTTATGAAAAAGGAATTAAATTGTTTGTGTATTTGAATACATTTTTAATATTGAATAAAAAAGGCTTAAATGAAAGATGCGGAATGTGGCAATTAATAAAATAATCCATAAAATCAATCATTAAATAATCATTAATTGCAGCCCTAGTTCACATTGAAATATCTCTACATCATCAGATCTAATGTTATTTCTGCTAATCTTTAATTCATCTTTAATCAACATAAAGTACCTCTTAACACCAAATGTCTCCAGATTTATACTACGTGTGTTATACTTAGACCTTATTTAAATGTCTTTTTCTGTAAAGTGGTTAAAATCATCCACTTCTAAAAGGAGCAATTACCAGAATTATGTGCAATAACGTTACTGTAAATGGGTAATCTAGTATTTCTAACCTTGCAGCTCCATAAATTTGGGAGAATCAGAAGAAAATAATTAAACCACTATGATCAGAGTTAAGTAGCAGAAAGCCAGATTCAGCTATTTAAATTCGGAAAGTGTCCCCAGCTGCACACTTAAAACAAACTGCATTTGCTTTGCTGCTTGTCTGGAAGACCACAAATGTTAAAAGGACTGAGTTTATTCAGCACTTTTCTAGTCAAACTAGCACTTAAAGTGCTTTATGCTGCAGCCGCATTCACACACAGTTCAGTAGGAAACTTGAGGTTGAGAGCATTGCCCAGGAGCACAGAGACAGGAGTCACAAGGAATTTAACACGCAACCTTCCAGTTGCAAGGGTCTACCCACTGGTTCAGACGGTCACTATTAAAGTTCATTACTGGGGAGTCAATGCACAAGATGCAAAAAAAAAATAAAAAAATTATAATTTTTTCTGTTTTCTGCCATGATTAAAAGAAAAAAGTATATCCTAATCCACAAATTAATCAATTTCAATTTTGTTGCAGCACCAATTGATTATGTTCTGTGTTTCATTCTTGTTTTGAACGTATTCATTTTAATGTATACCTCCTTGTTTGTTTGCTTGTTTTTATTTGTTTTTTGGGGAGTTATTTTATTTTTATTGCCCTTACTCGTTCTATTATCTGTTTAATTATTTTGTAAATAAATACCCTTTCTTGCTTTTTGTTAGTTTTCAATGTTTATTGCATACAAACTGGTGAATAAAAAACAACTCAAGTATCAATCTATGATTGAAAATCCAACAAGTTCAGCACAACTAAACCATCGTATCATAATATTCCATCGTATTATAATGCGATGGAATAATACTCAAAAAAGTCCATTTTACATATTATTCATTTAAAACCCCCAAAATATGAAAAGGTTTAGCAATACTTTTACAGGACTCTGTATCTGAACTCGTTGACTCGATACTTTAGCATAAATTTATGCAATGCTCAGTAAAGCTTTGTATAAACCAATCAGACCCCAAGGCATGTCAGCCACCTAGAGTATAATGTGTAAGCATATCAAATACAGATAACATATGCAAAAATGTCTTGTTCTTTCTTGTTCACATGATTTGCAAAAAAAAAAAAAAGTGTAGATTTGTACAGGTCTGACTAATTTAACTGCTCTCTCGGTGTTTTGCCCCTTTTCCACATTTTTCATCTCTGAATCAGATTTATGGCGCTGATTTCTCCCCTCATCTGGTTCTGCGCGCTCTGGTTGAAACAAAATGAAGCAGACTGTAGAAATAAAGACTTCAATTTAATTCAGTCTTAATTTGTAAGTGACCGAGGTTTTAAGTGAAAGCTGGAGTAAAGCTAAACACACTGTGACCCCAGAAGTTATGCATGAGCAGCTGGTTTTGTTAGGATCACAAGCCAACCACAACATTTTATAAACAAGGAAGTGGTTAGAAAAACACAACAGAAATCTTGTGCAGAGCTTCTAATCAATCAAGGTCTCCCCAAACTTGTGTGAATGTGGAGTAAAACATATCCCACAAGTCAGTGCATGTGAAGCTGTCAGTGCTCGAAGCGTTCTCCCACTGCTCATCTGCACAAGACGCAAGCTGTATTACCATTATTTTTAGTATTACCATAGAGACGCTCCTCCAGCAAGTTTAGATCTCTACAACGCTCCGCAAAGCAGTCAAACAGGTGGAGCGAGCAAAAATTAACCACACATCTGAGGGCATGTGGGCTAAACAAGCTGGCAGCTGCTAAAATCCTCCTAATTTTCTTCCACAAAAATACATTTTAAACAATTCACATTGTTTGTTTACTCTATTCTCCACTAGCCATGTAAGGATCCAGTTCATAAAAACAGACAACACATGATATTGGTTTTCACAAGGAGGAGACGAGATTTGAGATTTAATTTTGGACAATCTAAGAATTCTAACTTTTTTCTTTAACTTATTCATAGATTGTGTTTTTATGCTGATCTAATTTTAATAGGCAAAGTATATACATTTTTTAAAAACCTTTCAAATCTCCTGTCTTGTCACAGTGGGTGTGCTAGGAGACTAGAGGGGCATTTGTTTTGAGCAGCAGAGTGCAAGTTAGTTAATCAACCAGCCAATTACTTGCTAGGCTCACTGTTTTTGTTTTTTTTTCTTGATGAAAACGATGCACAACTAAACCAGATGTTTAGTTAGGATGTTTTCACCCCTGATAGTTTGGTAGATTCAGTTCGATTGGGAACATTTGTGACATTTTCAGCTGATGTGCTTCACTTTCATACTGAACTGTCAACCAAACCAAACACTTTGAAAAATATGTTTCACCCTCTCGCCTGTGGGGGCGCTGCACCAGGAACCATTGAAGGAAACAACATGAAGAAGAAGACACCAAGCACGAATTCCTTATTCACAAAAGGTAAATAAAAATTGAGTGACATCAGATTTTTTAAGATTTCTCCATCTTTTACAAAAGACCACAAGTCATTTCTTCCACCGATATTGGACTTGCACGTTTGTTTTGGTTCTCTTTACCCAGAATGCGCTGGGCTAAAATCGGCTTTCTGTTTTTCGAGCCATTTCCAATCTGCTTGGCCTCGACCCGTTCAGAAATGGTATCGACACCAAATTATCCTGGTCACACTCAACCAGTCTAAAAAAAGTTCTGATTTTGAATTAAAAATTGCCATTAAAGGATTAGCACTGTTAGCCAGCACACAGTTAGTCACAATATTCTCCTTTTTTTTTTTTTAAATCGCATCTTTCTACTTAAAATGTTGTCACACAATCCATTCAAATAGGGTGGAGATTTCTTCACTGCGTTTCTAATCGCGTGATGTTAGCAGAATCTGTCAAAAGAACCAGGCAACGAAAGAACTACTTCCTTTCTTATTTCAAAATAAAACTTTCCAACATGGAACCACTTACCTCAACAAACTAAGCCACATTTTGACAAAAACTAAATAGTGCTTCAAAAGAGAAGGTACTTTAATGAAAAACGTTAAAATCAGGAGATCTCCTGCCACACCCTGCAAAACACCACCGTCTACTTTCATTAGAAAGAATCAGTTCCTGTCCTAGAAAACTGAGAGGCATCGGATACTTTTAACCTACAAGTTAGCATTTATGCATTTGTGAAGAACAATTTGTCAAACAATCTGCAAGAATCCACCAACTTACCTGACACCAACGAAACTCCATGGAGAGAGGCTGCTTTGTGGCTTTCATATCATTAATCTTTACCCTCAGCCTGATTACATTCCCTTACTGAGCAAAGAAAAGCTTTTCACAACTCAAGTTTGCTACAGTCTGCAAAGTGACAACCGAGGAAAGCCTGAAGAGAATGAGGCAAGCCCAGTATCAACTACTTTCTGAGCTGAAGTCAAATGCCTCGCAGGCAACAATGACAAGTGTGTCAAGAATTTCTTGGAGTAATATGCAACTCTGGCATGTGTCAGCTTTCCGTCGTACACATACATACCCTGCTGAGGCTCAGTGAAGATTTCTGATGTGCACGAAGTCCCTATAGATGCAGAGGCATGTCCCAAAGCATGAAAGAAGTCCTGACCCGCTATGTCCAAAGTAATAAGCAGTTAGAATCTACTTCACATTGACACACTGACTCTTAGGTTCAGTGAATGTGCAAGAAGGCAGCAGAGCTACGCAACACCACTGTGTGACTGCCTCGCCCTGGGGCTCTGCAAACACACACACACATGCAGACACACTCAGAGGTGAGGGCACTCCCTTCCAAATATCATAAAGATCCAACATCACTGTGACAAATACGAAGCGAGATGTGCAAAGATGCTGAGAGGAGACAAAGTTTAAAAAAAAAAAAAAAAAAGCAGAGCAGGTGAGCATCAAGTTATTCAATCTCACCTGTGTCCTTCCAGTCCAAAAATGTACCTTGAAGGTTGTGTCACAATCTGAGGCAGTGTGGGAATCTTACTTCACAAGTCAGACGAAAGTAACTCCCCTCCTAAAGATTAGTTCTTACCCGTTACCTCTAATTGCAAACTAACAAGTCCAAACTTGACCGTCTCTTTTGCGATCAATCACCTGTAAAAATCCTCCTCATTAACCACATCCACAACAGCTTTTTCCTCTTTTTCTTACCAAAGGTCTGTATTTCATGGCTCCTGCCCAGCTCTCCTGCGATCTGGACTTGTTCTCGTTCCCACTGTTCCAACTGCCCGGCTGTCAGGAATGTGGCCTCCAGCGCAGCGTCACGACCACTATTTAACCGAGAGTTTGTTTTTAGAAGCTCTCCCCTTCGTCCTGAGAGCCAGCTGCCATGGCTTCTCCTCTTACTACTGCTCACAGGCTCCGAGCGCACACCTCACTCTGCCTCCTCTCACTCTCACCGTGTTCACCCAGTCTTCCTCTCCCTCCCTTTGGAGGAAACAGTCCCTGTGTTTTTGTGACACACCCCCCCCTCCCCTTTCTCCTTTCTTTTTTCTTTCTGTAAGTATTTTCCCTTTTGCCCCCTCCTCAATCCAGTGGACAACTAGACTCTCGGGGGAAAAGATCGAAAGCATGCTCCTCATCTTCTTATCGTGTGCACAAACACACATCTGGCCCTAACCACCACTGGAGAGAAGAAAGAATGAGAGGGAAAAACTGCATGTTGATGCCACTGTGGTGAGGAGTGTGTGTGTGTGTTTTTCTGTGCACGCATCCAAACTGAACCGTTTTCGCCTTCTTCAGTTCCTCGCCTCCACTTAGATTTTCTACTGCCGTTTGCTTATAACCGTTGCTTACTGTATTTAGCAAACAAACATCCCATATACACCCATGCAAAGTTGGCATTGTTCAATCAGTAGGAGGGTAATTTGTCCAGACCGGTGCAACATGCGCACGTACACACCCGTCCGCTGCAGATCAAAGGTCTCTGTGGTCTAATGCATCTGCTTGTTAACACTAATAACATCTGGCATCTCACAGGCAAGGGGTGTGTGTGACTGAACCAAGGAGAGATTTCACCACACTTACTGGACTATAACATAGATGTTGGTACAACCTTAGTCATCATTTAAATACAGTGTAGATTTGATAATCTTACAAGCCACTTGAAGCATTTAGTGGTTTTCTCTGTACTCTCAGAGCACCGGACTAAGTTTTGAGACTTTAAAGTAGCATTGGACGTGTTTGATATGTAGTAAAGAAAACATAGGGTCAAGTTATATAAAAAACAGCCATCTTTTATGCTAGTGAGCTGGAAATGAAGTACTGAAAAAACATTTTAAGAAAGAAGTGGAAAAGCCAACCTTGGATTCTGGTCAATACTTTTGAAAACGTTTATGTCATATTCCCACCTCTGACTCACAAACCTGCCAGAATGTTTTATGGAGGTGGGAACTAGAGCCTGCTAGGGAAATTTCAGAAAAGTAGGTTCAGCCGAACACATAGCCTGAAAAAGTATTCACTCTTGACTTGAAAGTACTTGATATGTTACAGAAAGTGGGAAAAATGTGCCATACATTTCTTATGTCAACTTTATTACTAGGCAGATTACACCTGCTTTACAATAGTTTTCACTAAATACCCCAAATCCTAAGATCTCTCACAAAATAGAAACAAGCTTCAGAAGAATCTGATAAACAGTGAAGTGCTTTTAAAAGTCGAAACAGGTCTTTGAGATGTAAGGATTGCTCACACTCATTTTGTAATGACGACACCATTGTGATATATTGTGCAATCCAAATAGGTATTAACATGCATCCTGGCGGATACAGATAAATGCATTAGGCATGACACACTGCAGAAACCTCGTGCAGTATCCCTGCCAAATACAAATAAATTAAGACACAAAACATGCATTCTTCTCTTCATTTAAATTGACATGGTTTACACTAAAGTCCACTCAAGTTTTGCAGATTCATAGTTAGGATTCATAAGTGAAAAAATGAGTTTTTCCCTGAACAATTCATTTGATCAGGGCTTCTTGCTTTGATGGAACAGTAACCTGCATAAAATTGTTGTTTTAAATGGCAGAGTAACAACATATTGCAATGGGAGATCTCTCCATACTCAAATGATAATTCTTGTCCTGGGAAGAGCTGTCTAGGCATGGATAACAAGGTGTGTACTATTGTGTTGATGTTGCACAACAAACTCTCTCTGTCCAGGGAAAACCTTTGCAAGAACAAACAACTTCAAAAAATTGTGTTTTCGGTTTCTTTGATCCAACACAATTTGGCTTGCTTTGCCTTACTCTCCGAGGTAAACATCTCCTGAACAAGCTTTGTGACAGAACCAATCAACAGCAACCTCACATCAGGAGAACCGATTAAAGCGGGACAGTCTAATCAAAGCAGCAACAGGCAACATGTTCAAAGAGAGGAGCGCCAGCAGGAAAAGCCAAGTTTTATAGACCTCATTAAGATGCCTCGCTTCTTTCTTGTTGGTCCGACAGAATAAGCCTCTAATCCAAACAATTAGCACCTGCTTCCTTTGAATGTTGTCTCAACATCTCACCACATGCATTTTTTAGTAAGAAGAAGCAGAAAGCAATGTGGAGAAGAAGACAGAATTTGTAGAGAGGTTTCTGTCTCTCTCAAAGCATTTCATTTTACCTCAGTCAGCTCTAGCGAGGCAAAGTCTTCCTCAAGGTTATCCTGTTCTTGCCTTTAATTAATTTACCTGAAGGTGCTCAGCCTCAAGGGCAAAGACCAAGTCTCCTCTGGAGGAACAAAGGCCCTTTTCAATACCGGTAAACTGAGCAAGAGATTCTAGCACTTATTTGCCATCACAACTCTTGACTTAAAAGTGGAATAATTATGTAATGGTCATCGACAAACAAAGTCAAGTGGAAAAAATTCACATTTTGCACATTTTTGTGCTTCCAGCTGGGTCTCTATTGCTTATAAAAACAACCCAAACACTTACAAAAAAAAGACAATCAGCTGTTTTTTGGTGTCTGGAAAATGAACTATTTCAAAACAAGCTAATAGTTAAACCACATTAAACAGGCACTGTGCTGTTAACACAGATGGACAGAGTACCGAAAGATTTTTCTCCAGAAAGAGTAGAATTACAAGCCATTCAAGAGCAAAAAAGTGTTTGGTATCGAGTAGCTCAACAAAACAGCAATCATTTTTAATATTAAAAAATTGCATCATCGGATGGGCTTAAACATTGTGATATTTTAAGGACCAAAATTAAAATAATTTATTTAAATAACAATTACAAACTAAAGTCAGACAAAAGAAAAAATTTCCTAATAAATTTATTTCAATATAAAACTTATAGTTCTACATTCAGTAAAGTTACTCAGAGTAGAGCAACTAGAAATGTTACTAAAATAAGAATATCAATACTTCATAAGAAAAATCAATCAAGTAAAAAGTACAGCACATATTAAAAATAATCCTAAAAGTTCATTTTTTCCAAAAACTTAACGCAGGTAAATGTAATTGACTAAATGTAACTATTTACTACCCAACTCTGGCCGTTGCCTAGCAACCCCAGCGAAGTCCATTCCTGTTACCTAGCAACCCAAGTGGCACTCCAGGACGTTTGGTCAGCTTGTTTTAACGCTGTATGTGCAGTACAACGGCTGTTGGAAAGGACAAGTGTTTTGCTGCTGACTTATCATTCAGAAACGACTTGCTGCATGGTTGTTGGTTGTGCTGGAGGCTCTACCTATGCTTTTCAAAGACATATCATTGTGTAATTGCAAATCTGTTTGCAGCCATTTTCACATACAAGTATAAAAGTTGAGTAAAAGCAGCTCATTCTGAAAGAAGATTAAAAAAAAAACAGACAGAAATCAGTAACTAAAAATGATTTTAGTATAGTCCATAGACTTATCTTAACCTGTTCAAGGAATCATAGTAGGTCACCTTTAACTCTTGTCAAACAGAACTAAAGAGGCAGAGAAGGACAATGTCACACAGTCTAGACTCTAGCATGCCCTCTACTGGCCATCTCATGCCTTTTCTCCTCTGCAGACATTAAAGCAGCTGAAACATCTGAAACGATAACCTGTGTGCTCAGCGGTAGAAAGAGACAACAAACCCTTCATGTGGGTTACGTTGCACTCGTGCTTTGCCAGTTTTATTCGATGGCCCTTTCCACCTCCATAACCAGTACATTCAAAGCCTCTGCTGCAGGAATTTGAATAATGCTTTCCAGACGCTCTCACTCTCTCCCTTTATGTGTGTCTCACTCTCACCACAGTGTGAGAACACCGTGGTCAGACGGAGGGAAGCAAGCACTGATACAGCACCAGATAGCGGCTAACGCTTGTTACACAATCAACAGATCCTGTGAGTTTCAGTCGTTCATCCCTGCCAGCCACTTCTGGCTGAGGATTGAAAAGGTGTGTGAGTGTGTTTCACGCTGAGGCAGCATATTTCAGCTGCTGTAAGAGAGGAGGGGCTACATCTGACCACCACTATCTCACTCGGCTCTCAGACTTTAACCCTTTAATACTGTCTGCTATTATACCTCAGCAGATCCTGGCATCCTGAACATCCAGCAACACAACCTCCAATACAAGGATTATATTTGCTTAGTGTCTAATATGTGCATTTTATAACTAGAAATCTATAAATGATGGGGTATAAAACCACTGAGAGGCTATAAATCCATGGAAACAACACAAACACTGGTTTACACCTGCCATTTGTTTCAGGGTGGAGCATTCATCCTCTGATAGCCTAGTCCTGCAGCAGGTCCATCCACTTTACAAACAAAACTTTGGTCACTGTGGTGTTAATCATTACAGGATTTACTTTGGTCCTGGTGTGCATTTAAGAGTGCCTTTTAAGTCAAGCCCTACTTCTCTGATTTGTAGTTGCATACAGACACGTAACTTTAGGGAGAAAACAGTGTTTTTATTTGTGTAAAAAATTTGATTGTTTTCAGGTCAACGCATGTGATATCAGCTCCGTGGGAAATGAGAAACGAGAGCCTGACTTTCCCCTCAAGCTCCATGCCTCCTCTCTCCCCATGACTTAAATTCTTCTTTCCTGTTGCACTTCCTGTTCAAAGTTTGCTCAGAGTCGTCTTGGATATAAATAGCAACTTTCCGTTCTCCCCGCGTTGCAGGCCCAACAAAAAACTACGACTTGTAAAATGTGCCGTGTAATATGATGCACATCGCTCTGTCATATTTAGCAGCTGCTAATGCCGCACTGCAAAGTCACTAAGCTATAAAATTTATCTGATTCAAGGTGTCGTCTTAGCAGCCAGTATGCTGTGAATATATTTCCAAACCAAAATGACTTTATAACATCTCATCATCTACTTATTCAATGCATCAAGTTGAGTCCTTACAATTACATAAAAGCTGAAATGTATTTAAGGTTGCTGTAAATTATTATTTTACAGAGCAATTTAAAAAAAAAAAAGTCCAGTTCTACTAAAAGAAATGCATCAAAGTGACAAAATGCATTTTATTGCTTAAAGCAATATGATTCAAATATCACTTTGTCTTAAATTTGAAGTATGAAAAAACTTTTTTATAAAGTGTAAATACAGATGAGAAATAAATCATTTCAAATGAACTTTTAAGATTAAAAAGAAAACGTTAACGAGGCAATGGTAAATACAGCTTTTTATATTTAACTTCCTTGTGTTATTACTCTTCTTGATCAGCAAGTACCAACAATGTTAGCTGGAATGTATAACAACCCAGATTCTGTACTAACAATCACAGAAAAAAGTAAGTATTTTGCAAAGACTGTCAGGTTTTCATTATGAAATAAATTAATAAATTAAAAAAAAATCTTCCTTCCCTTCACAATGATGCACTATTTTATGATGGTTTACTACTTATTCTATTGAAGTTTGTGGTTCTAACGTCACAAAATTAGATAAATATTCAAGTTGAGCTTCTGCAAAGGGTTGTATCTACCAGAAATAACATGCTATTACCAAGTCATAAGCTTATTTTTTATGCTTATTAGTCTGTAGTGCTGCTAATGTGTTTTATTTGTGTCTTTCTCATTTCCTCAGGTGAATTCATGCAGGAATATCAACAAGCTGTCAGTAAGATGAGCTCACTTCCCGAGTTGCATCACCAATCTGAGCACACCCTTGACTTCAAGGTTGTACAGCTCATTTTTAGCCGATGCTGTAAAGGTTTCATCCTCCACAGAAAGAATGCTGATAGATACTCAGCTGAAATGTCGGTAATATGACTCCCTCACTCCTGATGAACAACATTAAATCACAATCATCTTTGGCGCCGTGGAGATTAGCCTGGAACTCAAACATCATGGTGGAGAAGTAAAGCAAATGTGTTAATGTCCGCTTGTCTACAGCTAAATCAATATGGACAAATTAAAGATTGATCTCTTAAGCAATGATTCAAAAATTACTTCTATCCCTCTTCATTACAGCCAGACAAAATAATCTGTAGGATATTAAACTCCTGACCTAGTGGGCACAGTTCCAACATATTTGTCTTTCATCCAAAAACAACATATCTGATACTGACACAAGTCATGTCAAAGAAACATCTGTACAGGGAGGAATTTGGCAATGAAAGATTGTGGAGGGATCTAGTCAGAGCGCCCCTGACATTTCAATCTCAGTCTAAATTTCAATGAAAGATACAGCAAAGGAAGGAAAACGAGAAACACTGTCGTCATCAAAATTTAAGAGGAAATGTTTGGCAATTTCTGGACTTCTCTTTCACCCGTTATGTCTGTTTCTGCTGATGCAGAAATACTCCACGGTTTTCACTAACATTGCTCTTGTACAGTAAATATTTCACAACAAGAAACTTTGAACAACAGCACTTGAAAAAACTCAAAACCTCTCAACATTTTCTCTGTTTACTATGCTACAACTAAAGGTTAAATACAGGAGAGCCCCACAACTTTTACATTTTCATCTGCAAAAACATTTAAATCCACATTTAGAGAACACTTTTGGCCCTTCTTTGTTGCTCAATACTTTTCTCAATGAAGGGTGTGACAATGGCCTAAGGAGGATCAAACATGAGCTTAGAGTCAACAAATCACAGAATGAGGAAACAGTGTTTACTCTTGAAGCGTTAAATACATAAATATATCCTACATATCCTGACAGAAGGGAGAAAGAGATCCTGAACTGACACAGGAGGCAACGAATCACAGAGAGTAAAACACTCGAAATGAATGGCAGCTGTGATGTCAGAGCGAAAGTATGTGAGCCATGTGGGCGGCAAGCGAGAGATGGAGAGAGCCGGAGAGAGAAGTGTAGAAGAAGAACAGGAAGAAGCAGGAAGCTGGTTACACATGGTGAAAGTGTGACCGTAAAAACAAGGCTTGAGTCAGTGAATGAGTGTGTTTGTATTCTCTGAGATGACCAGCGGGTCTGACAGGCTGAAGAGATCCAGGCCTATATTGACACAAGGGGGTTCCCAGGAGGCCAATTCGCTCAAACTGGCCTGCCACCCACTTGGGCTGCCTCTCTTCAAGGCCCTGATGATCTGGATTCAGTGAGAAACCACAGTGGGTGTGTTGGTGCGCACCAGACCGTAGCAAAGTGAGATTTTGGCACAGCAACACTTAAGCGGCAGGAAAAGAGAGCAGCTGGCTTAAAAATAAGTAAATGAAGGAAACTGGGCTGCTGTTTTTTTTTTTCCTCTTTTCAGTTCACACACCAAATATGGAGACGCTCTGTGTCCTTCGCACATAAACACACCCACTTTTCCACTGTGGCAGCACTTTGGTCATGAAGGCATTTCCTAAAGTTTCCCATGTCCATCATAGAGGAGGAATCCATAAGCTGAAGTACAGGGACGTGTAAGCAGAGGATCTGAGTAGCGAGCATTACCATACAATCAGAAATACTGTTTTTAGCACCTTTGGAGTCCAGACAGGTGCTACACAAAGTTAAAGAGTTTGAAGCTCTGATACAAGCCTGTGCATGCATGTAAGAATGAGGCAGAGCAAGAGTTATCGTCAGTCATGAGCCACATGCTAGTGGGATTTAATCAGAGTCAACATCTGCAGGATTGCTGGAAAACATGGAGAAATTCTATCAGAAATAATCAGATTGCGGTAAATATGATCCTAAATATCCACCATAATGACACTCTGAAGCCGGATAGGCTAATCTAATCAGTGAATTTGGACCTCTTGAGGTGCTACATAATTAGCAGGCTGGTAAGTCTGCATCTGTCCCTGTCAATCATTAGTTCTTACACTTCATGTTCAAGATTTAAAGTCCACATTCTCTAGCATAAACAACAACCAAACGATGAACAATGCTACCAGTCAAGACCTTAATGTGGACCAAGTTATCAAACTTTTTCACTTTTAAAATGTTTTTATTAAGACTTAAGAACCAGAACCAAACAATAAGAAGCAACATTCAGTTTTTATGCTCCTCTAATCTGGAAAAAACCTCCAGAAAACAAAAATTTTTGGATTTTGATTTCCTTTAAATCAAGGCTTTTTTTAGAGTCGTCTTTGACTAATAATAACTGGAACATCATAAACTGTAGTCTACCTGTCACTGTTTTTCCTCATTTTGGCAATGAAATGTGTTTCTTTTTTTTTTTAAATTGCCTTGTTGCTGAAAATGTAATATCAAAATAAAACTGCCTTGTCGTCTCCTTCATAGTTTGTCAGAAATACAACAAGAATTGAATTTCACTCAACAATATCTCACTTCTTTGCCAGTTTTCATACCTAAGCTGCAGCCCCTCTATAGTAACTGAGTACCTTTAAGACTTTGAAATTATATAAAAACTACATTTTTTATTAATTTTTCTAATTTTACAAGGCCCGTTTTTAAAGAGCTTTATTTTACTTTAATTTCCAACACAATTTTATCAGAAGATGTAAATAGGAATCTGTTTATTTTATAGTTGGAGATTTTTATTCGAAGTCCTTGTTCTGTATTGGATTTCTATGGCAAATATGATTTCAAAAACAAATTTAGCATTCAGAGTAGCTTTTCTAAACAGCCTGTCAATTAAAGGATATCTACACTGAGGATCAGAACAAGGAATTCATAACAGGCAGATAAACTATTTCAGCTGCAGGGCAGGTGAAGACGTGTTGAACATTTTCTTAACTCTCCAACTCTCATTCCACCATTGTTTTCCAAATAAAGTTTACATCCGTTCAGCTACTCTGCAGATATTCCTAAATCTAAATCTCATAGTGCTCTTCTTCTGCTGCATGTAGAAGTGCCTCATTGCCCTCCTGGTTGTATTAATACCCATCAAGATTTAGTTGTGCTGATGATTAGTCATGCTGACACATTTATCACAACAGAACCTAATAAATTTAAAAATTTGAATACAACATGATATATTCAGTTTATATCATTTTCACTCGTACACAGACGCTGTTTGCCTGGTTCCTCTGTCAGTTCGTGTTATGTTGGCTGTAGACAAAGTTTAGGCTAAAACGAATCAGGAAATGTACGATCAGATTTGACTAACTCCATGAAAATTGGACATGTCAACATGTTTCCAAGCCACTGTTTCTGTATAGCATTGTACAGACAGAGATGCTAGGTTTCCAAACAGTGAATGTCCTGTTTACTCTGACCACTTCCTTCAAGCTAATTAGGCATTATTCACAGTCTGGACCAAACAAAACCAGATGATGATGACTAACGAAAACATCATAAAAGCAGGTGTATTCTCTACTCTCACACTGGGAATCCCACAAATATATTTCTCTTTCCTTTATCCTCAAATGTAAATTAGATCAGCACATCTGATCCAACCAGGAAAAAGGTGAAGCACACCCTCTGTTGGAGCTGTGCTTCAAACCTGTAAAAAGTTATGTACTTTATTTTTATCTGGCTAAATAAAGGTTTCATGATAAAAATAAAAACTAAATTTAACAAGAGAATCTACAGAAACACACTGTGAGATGTGAATGGTGAACTATTAGAACAAACAGCTGCCACTAATTAAGATTGGAAAAATAAATGTACTTATAAAATATCTGGTGACCAGAAGAGGTTGAATTTAAGATGATCTTGATTGACCGGCCTAAAGCCCAAAGATCCAATCTTTTATCAAACAGGTCTCTGAAAATGTAGGAACTGAATCCTATAAAGGACCCAATTTTTCTAAAATAATTGAAATATCTGTTTATTTGTATCCAGTATATCTAATATTGCATAAAAAATCTTAAGCGGTTAAATGAATAATCTTCAGAATATAACAATTCTGAAGATTAGCCAATTAATCACCAGAATAATCAATTACTAAGATAATGTTAGCTGCAGCCTTAGTTACATGCTGAGCTTTTTTATTATTCATTAATTCTTATAATTAAACTAATATTTACATTTCACAAAAATTATATTCAAAAAAAGTCTGTGCAAATGACAAAATCATAACATCACAGCCGCTGTAATCTTTTCAACTTTGTACCATCATATTTTAATAAACTAACATTTAAAATTTTCCGCTTCATCCACCATCATTACAAGAACAAAAATCTTGCATTTGGCCCGTGAGCTGCGGCGGACACACCAGACCCATTCTTCAAATCAGGGGAAAAGACAAAAGTATTTGTTGGACGCAATTATAGAAATCTTTGGAATTGGGCAGCCTTGGTTGCATTGCTGCAATTCAATCGGTCTTTGAAGGTTGCAACCCCTGAATTTGGACAAACCCTAGAGCAGTTCATGGAAAGGTCATGCCAATAACAATCTTCAGAGTGGAAGAAGTCTTTAAGTTAATGCTGTATTTTCTACAGCTTCTTGGGGCATGTCTGAGGTTTATTCGGCCTGCAAGAGAGCAAGGAGGACTAAGACCTGAAGCAGATAAGAGGAAGGTTGAACAAAGTGCAGCACACTTGATCTGTGATTCTTCTATGATGTCCTTTTCCATCTTTGAACATGCTGAATATGGAACAATTGGAGCTAAATCTGTAAGGAATATACATGAAGATGAATGTTTGCTAAAGAAACCTTAAAATATCAGCAGTGGTAGTTTAATGTTTTGGTGAAAAATCTAAGAACCTCAGTTTTGATTATCTTTATTAGCAAGAGGCTGGATAAAAAAAACAAATGCTCATAAATGCTCCTATGTTACAGTTCTTCAAGAGAAATTGGAATCTGTTGCCATTCAATAAGTCAGAGTTTTACAAAACCCAACAATTGGAAATCAGCCACAACCCTCTGATTGTTGCATCTCTAATTTGAAAGTGCGCCATTTAGGAATACAGCTCCTCTGAGGCCATCGGTTTCTAATTAAAATGCACTTGCACTCAATCTAAAACTGACAAGAGTGGATATTTATGAGTGAACAGTTTAAATGGAGAAACTTAACACAGACCTTTGTTGCAACATCTCAATCTGAATCTTCAACACACACAGTTTCACAGAAACACACTTCCTTCTGAGATATGAATCATACCCATTTCTAAATGCAGCATTTAACCTTTCACTTTTACTTTTTGTTTGCACTCTGCAACTCATAGTTAACATAAAGTTAATCAGAAAAAACACACACAACTTCAGTTCAGACACAGGATTGCTGTTCAGGATGCAGCAGGTCATTTGGTTAGTCACCCAGCGGTGACCAGACCGCTACTCAGTCCTCGACACAGACAAACACCTTGAAGTCATCACCATGATAACGATAAGACTGGCAGATGTGGGTTATATAAAAACAAACATGGAGACAGGAAGGAGCAACATGGTGGGGAGGGGATGTGCTCAGATCCAAGGCAGCTTCTGCAACACAAATCAGGCAAATAATTATTTATTATAAGCCAGTAGAATAATTTATGGGAAAGTGGAATGGAGAAATTGATCGGAAATGTTTTAGGGGGTTCAGTTCCCAGCTATGATGTCAGCTCACATTATAGAGCCTCATTTAAAATGATGCTGACTGATCATTAAAAGCTTGTTTAATCGATAATACTAATTCAAAAAGTGAAGGCGGTGTGACGATTACATGTATATGATCTGACGAGTGGTGGCATTTATTTTCGACATTCAGAGTTAAAGTGGAGTTCTCTACACTGCCACACCCACAATAACTAAATCCCACTGGACAGATCTATACAAACCACTGCTCCATCTCTCCTGAAAAGCAGGATTCGCCAACTCTCTGTCTCACACACACACACACACACGCACGCACACACACACCCAAACCACTAGGGAAACGCTGAGCAGAACCATCGGTCCATGTTGGACACCAAGCAAAGACATCCGAGTTTGGGGTGGGCAATATGGACTTAACAAGTTATCACAATATTTTGTGATAATATTATGATAGCAATAAAAGTGATAATTAACTATTTATTACTTTTTGAATGACACAACAATCAGAGCCTCACTGTTCCCATTTGAAATATGCTTTTTTAGGACACCAGTCACAAAGATGTGTGATTTATATTACTAACCTGCACAGAGACTTCATTTAATTGTATCTTCAAATTAACTGATATTTATTGACAAAAATAGAAAAAATAACATTTCAGAAAGTTATTTAACATTAATTAACATTTCTTAAAGATACAATAAATGCCCACCCCATTCAAATAGTTGTAGAGTGGGACAGCTGTGGACAGCAATTTCTCAATCCACAAAGCACAGAAATTATTCAACATTTCCCTGAATTTCCAAGTGCAGATGACAGGGAATGTCGATAGCAGCTGTGGAGAAACATCTCCAAAATGTGACATTCTTTAACATTTACATTTAACTA
The DNA here is from genome assembly GCA_903066825.1 of Alfaro cultratus. Lineage (NCBI taxonomy): Eukaryota > Metazoa > Chordata > Actinopteri > Cyprinodontiformes > Poeciliidae > Alfaro > Alfaro cultratus. Next base: position 12,843 of record CAEFZX010013237.1, on the reverse strand, counting down.
TCTATATATTTATGGTAGATTTAAAGTTTGTAAAAGTCAAAGCCTGTATAGATGTAGAAAGTATGAAATTGTGGTTTCATACAAGGAAGGAAGGCTAATTTGTCAATGTGGGCTTCACTGGTGATGAGACAAATCAAACAAACACAAAAATATGTTTCCAATACAGACTGAGCTTATGGAGAAGTCCTATGCACTCACACTCATTGTTTTTAGGTCAAATACAGAAGGAAGAGCATAAAAAGAAAGAGCACAACTTTAAACCCTGCAGCAGCCTCTGAGTTACTCCAATGGACTCCAGATGAAGGTGAAAACGATTAGATGGGAATTCTGCACATCAACCTTCTGTGCCATATTAGGTTAATAGCTTTAGGGCCAATAAATGCTACAATGTGTGCAAAACTTCCAAGTTCTTCTGCAAACAGCATAATGAGGCAAAGAATGAATGATTAGATGATCCACACGCAGAAGTTTGCTTCAGCACTTCCATTTCTTCAAATTGGACTTGTCTTTGCTTTCAAGACACAAAAAATGTTTCCCTTCAAACTAGGGCAAGGACTTTAATTTTTATTAATTAATTACATAGATTCTAATGCCTTAAAATTTTTAACGCAATCAATTGATGTTTTTCTTTCTCTTGCACACAAAGTTTCCAGCCAGAACTTTTGAAGATGAGAGTTTCTGGTTCGGCCGTAAAGCAAATTGATGGACGACAAAGATGCTTCTCTAAGTCCAATGGGGGTTAAAATGATTTGATGGAATGCTGGAAAAAAGGACCTAAAATGGCATTGAAATGCTAAACATGTTGCAGAAGCGCAGACATACCCAACGCTAATGTTAGCATCTACAGTCCACATTTCTAAAGTAATATTTTTTCTAAACAGTTACATCAGGTGTTCCTGAAACACTTGAAAGCTGAATGGATATAACAGCACTTTGCACCACTTTTGAGGTTGAATTACCTAAATAACACATTAAAAATCTTAAATATCTTTGTCTTCGATTTAGTCAATGATTTAGCAGCAAAACTGCTTTGTTAATTGAAAATGTTGCTTATTTTGTCGCTAGTTTTCGATTAAAATGGGATTAAATTACAGATTTACAACACTTTGTGGCATTCTACCTGTGTGTCCAGCAGCTCCGACTCTCCTGCCATGTGGTTCTTTTATTTACTCAGTCCACCTCATTCTCTGCAGGCCCAAAGCCACACCTACCTCCATTTATGTTTATTTTATCCATGTTCCAAGAAAAGTCTTTGTTAAAGGTTAACAAAGAGGCACTGAATGAGACAAAGCCATAACCAAGGACGGTGCATTGTCTCCCACAGCAAAGCAATGGAAAACACACCCACTAAAGCACACTACACTCTACTGTAGGATTATCACCTTAAGCTAATCCACACAGCTGAATTTGCCAATATTTGTTGCTGTGAGCTAAACATGAATTGTTTTAAGCTACTCAATAATGTCCATGTGATAATGTTGCTCATTGATTTCCTGCTTTAGTCAAATAATTAGCCTGAGTCACCACCAAGCAAATCAGCATGGCACAAGATACGACCGTTTCAGCAGGAAATACAGAGTCATAGATGGGCAGCTGGTGGATTTTACTTTTAGGAATCCAAAATTTCCAAACATTTTGCCTCCTGTGACTCAAAACTCTGGCTTTATCTTTTAAAATAACCGGAATATGGTTGGCTTTGTTGGTGATCAATGAACAACCATCAGCAGGTTAAAAAGGGCTTCATTTTTGTGACTTTATGTCAGAAATGTTTTTTGAGAGAGGCAATTAAACTTTCAGGAAGAAATGTTTGAAGCCTATCCTGTGTCAAGTGACATGCATTGTAGATAATTTATGTTTGTAACTACTTATGATTTTCCACTTATAGCTCATTAAAACCTGACATTTAAAATTAGAACAATTTTTAAAAAAAAGTTTTTAACAACAGAAATGAGGCATTAATGTAAAGTATAATTAATATCTGCTCAAATGTTACAATACTTTTAATCTGACAAATGAGACTCATAAAGATGTATATTCTGATTTATTGAATATGATTGTATCTTATTCTGAGGCTCCAAATGTATTCCACTCTACAAATAATTTGCATTATGTCCAGCTAATTTTAAGTCAATCAGATCTCTAAAAATAAAGATATCAAGGAGACTAATCAGATGCATAAAAGGCATAATACTAATATAAAGCCAAACTACTTTTTACAATAGCGTTCATTATAAGATACTTTTTAAGTGGTAAAAAAAAAAACATGAATTAACTCGGCTGACTTTATGGTGCTTTAAAGGCCTTTTCCAAGGACTGAATCAAGTTTACTTTCTCGTTCTTTCTCAACTTGAACATAAACCATACCCATGTTTGTTTAAACTGGGAGTTCAATTCTGCCTCCTTTCCAGAGGCATTCATCAATGCAATACAAGCAAACAAGGACACGCCATACAAAGCTTTGTTTCAACAAGGACTCAGATTTGCCTTTGGTGTCATATCACAGTAATTACCAGGTAACCAGGTGTGTCTCAGCACACAGTGTATAGATTTGGATTTGAGGTCATGGCAGGAATGACATACTATCACATCAGCTAAGCTGAGAAAAAGAGTCAAGTAGAATAATCTGCAGATGAAAACTAACTTGCCAGGTCTTAAATGCTGCTCTGAATTAGGAACAAGTCCAACATTTCAGAATGAGCTGTTTTTATGCATCTTGCCACTTTAAATCCAAATAAGCTGCTGCTGGCCACACCCCACGTTTACACTCATGCATAAAAATGGCTGCAAATAGATCTGCAATTGTACAATTGCATATCTTTGAAAAGCAGAAGTAGAGCCTCCTGCAGAATCAAGAAGAATAAAAGAAGAATGTCAACAACTTGTTTTTTCCAGCAGCCATTATACAGCGCATACAGCAGTAAAATCAGCTGACCAAATGTGCTGGAACTCCACTTGGGTAGCTAGGTGATGGGCTGGGCTCGGCTGAGTTTGCTAGGTAACGACGATTGTGACTTAACATTCAGGAGGTTTTTGAAATGACTTGTTTTCCAGACACTAAAACATCTTCTTCTTCTTCTTCTTGCCAAAAATACAGCTGGGTTGGGGTATGGCTGTTTTTAGAAACAGGTGAGACCCAAATAGAAGTACAAATCATCCAAAATGTTAATTTTTATAATAGGTCCCCTTTAAGATCCTAAAAAGCTAGGTTCTGGTTCTGACTGACATGATTTATGTGAATAAACAAACTGCTTTTATTCCTGAGACCATCTATGCTCTCTATGCATTGAAAGCAGCTCCCCAATACAATGACGCAATTCAAGATGTATTTAAATAAACATCTTTTATTGTGCATGGATTAATGTTGGAAGCTATGCTGACTGCACAGTCACACTCTTATGACCTAGCAAAATAAGTACAAGGTTAAAAAAAAAAATGGAGGATTTTAACCAAACACATCCTTCAAACAATCTCAGATCTCTTCTCTGCCAGGCCTGGCAGCAAGTACATGCAAAGCACAAGACCAGATGAAATGGGATTACCAGTTATCTTGTTTGAAAGGGGTTAATCTGGGTACAGGTGAAGGTGTGAGCACAACCGAGCAGGATTATGAAGTGGCTTGGTCAGCAGTGGTGCATGTGAACATGAATGAGCAGTTTTGTCCTTGGATGACGCACAGCTGTCCATAATGTGAAGCAGGTTATCGAGGTTCAGGAAGTCTGTCCCTCGAGAAAACTTTAAACACTGCTGATGATGCTGTGGTCAGTCAGAAACCCAAAGATTGATTTTATGGCACACAAAGTGAGCTGTGTTGGCTGAATCTCTTGGCTCAGTTTAAAGATGTTTCTTTAAAACCAAGACAAACAGGGGAAAAAAATGGAAAACTCCATTATTTTTGGAGGCACAGATAAGGCATTCTGAGTTGTTTAAGGACCTCCCACCTCTTCCAGTTCATGTCCAAAAATGGCAGTGAATCTGACGTGGGTTTTGACTCACATCCAGGGTGTTTTCCAGTCTCTAAGCAGTCCAGACTATAAAAGCAGAGAGGAAAAGGACGAATACCTCTCAACATTTGTTCCCAGCAGTGTGGAGCTCACACTGTACTTTAAGTCGGCTGCTTTTTGCCACAGCAGCATAGGACACTCTTTACGACCTACTCGTCATTTCTCAGGTAACAGAGATGCTAAGCTTCTTCAGACACACCCCTCTAATTGCTGCCATTCTACTGAAACGCTCAGCAGAAGTTCCCACACTGCAAAACACAGACCTTCAATAATACTGAAAACAGTCCAACAGTTATTGTACCTTCATCTTTTTAACCAGAATAACAAAAATACATTTGACTCATATAATCTTTCATTTTAACACGGAACCTTGCAAAAGCAAATGATTACATCAATATTTCTGCTAATGTTCAAAAAGCTGCTCTGAGTTTTCTGTAAAAAGATGCTTAAACTATTATAATAAACCCAGAATGCCTTTCTCTGTCTCCAACTGTCTCTGCCAAGGTTCAAGTCGATTGACATTTCCCTCCAACACATTCCCATTTCAAGATCTGACTCAGTTTCTGAGCAGCAGCCGTCATGTAAACCGTCTCCCACACATACCATCAGAATTGCTCACTCAGCTATGTTTTATCCACTTAATGGAATCGCAGTCTAACCTGATCTGATACGTCTCATGTTGCATTCCCCAGATTTGTCTCACAGGAAGCATCAAATCAGTCCGCAGGCATCAGATCATCACTGTGAAAAAGAATCTGTTTGTCCCTGTGATACAGCTTTACCGACAAAGAAACTGAACATGCATCATGTTTAGAAAAGGTAGCATTTCTAGAACATTTTGATGAGAATGCAAAACAGAAGGGAGAGTTTAAGAGTTTTACAAAACTTAACACTCTCCCAGGTTTGGCCAACATGCTCTAACCCTCCATGTATCAATAAATCAATCAAAAGATTGACTTTCAGCTTCAATTGCATTAGGTCCCCATCTGTCTTACTTCTGGGTCAGATTAATCTCAGTTTTTTATTATGAAAGGTCCAAACCCCTGAATGCATCTTGGTTCTTGAGTTATAACTAAACGCACACAGGACAGATTGTAGATGAGGTATACAGTCATGGGAAAAAACAACAACTGCCAGCACAGCTCCAGGAACAACTAATTACATCTTTGCTTACGATCTACAAGAGAAAGTAGCCGCCATGTTCTGGGAATCAAATGCAACTGTTTAACTTATTATCAGTAAGTGTAGCCACATCTCTAAAACCCAGGGTTTATAAACAGTGCCAAGATGGATACCAGCAATGATGCAAGAGACGATGACCAGCAAATTCACCCCAAGGTTGGACTGCGCAGAGATCAGCAGGTGCAAATTGCCTGAAGCTCCTTCGCAGACACTATAAGCCCATGTTGGCATGTTCATGTAAAAGTTTGATGACAAAAGTAGAAAAAAACACAAATATGGTGTGTCTGAAACAGCTGATCACAGGATGAGCAGAGGTACTTTTCAGCAAAGTTTTTGCTGAAAAAGAACCACACAACCTCTTGATAAAAACTACATGTTTGAAGAAAACCAGCCCCGTTTAATCCACTTTAGTTGAACTCTAGTTCATTTGTGTAGAAAGTCTGGTTCATTTGGGGAGGTGTGAATGCACAACCAAACTTTGATGTGGACCAAAAAAAGTTAATTCTGGTTCACCTACAAACCTAGGTCTCAGTTCAGTTGAAGTGAACTCCGGCGCGGTTCAAATGCATATGTGGATGCAAGTGGACTGGAGTCCGCTCCAAAAGCAGGAACCAGTCTACAGCATAGGGCATTCTGGGTAAATGCAACCAAAACAGACGTGCATGTCTAGAGCTACAGAAAGAAAAGTTATTTTACCAACTACAAAAGAAAAATCATGCAATCACTAAAATTTGACACTGCTCCATTTTAGTTTACATTTTGAGAAGAATTACGTTGCGCTCCCCTGTCTTCTTCAGGTTTCTGGACCATTGCAATCTAGATTTGCAATGGACAAATTGCAAATTTGTCCATTGCAATGCACTGGTCCATTGCAATCTAGATTTGCAATGGACCAGTCATATTCCAGACCTCAATACGAGTAAACTTTAATCTTCCAAACCGGTTCACATTTTAGGTTACTGAAGTGGAAATAACCCACCCTGACTGTTTCCTAAAGCACAGCACAGGTAGTAAATGTTCCTATGCGAGTCTGTTTTTCCTGTTGCAGAGGCGATGATGCTGATCTTTCTAATGGCCAATCGGTTGGGTGTGTCCTGTGGGAAACTGCCAGGATCCACCTGACGAGTAGCTGACACCATGTTACCATGGAAAAACCTTCAACCTGTCAACGGCAAGTCGCACTTCCCTCAAAACAAAGCACACATTCCCTTTGAAGAACTTTCTATGTACTTATAGTTCACAACTGGATTCAGGTTTTTTTTTACATAATTTCCTAAGATGGTTTGTAATAAAACAAATCTGCCGTGAAATGTTCTTCTGTGGAAAAATGGAAGACTAGAGTTTAATCAGATAAACAGTCCAAAGCAAGCTGGGGCCAGTCTACTCACATTTTTACCCCACCCTTCAAATACCCTTTAAGTGTAAAATGAGAATGTGGGAAAGGTAAATGTATGGACATTTGTTCTCGTCTATCTACAGTACTGTAGTATTTACCCCCTTACAGACTTATTCTGTTTTTCCTCTTGTTGTCCAACAACTAATTTAAATACCACATAAAGATAAGACAGTTTTAAAATGGTAATTTTTATTAGTAAGGGGAATTAAATCTATCCAAACCAATCTGACACAGTTTGAAAAAAAAATTTACTCTCTAAACCTATTAACGGGTTGTTCCACCATTGTGCTGAGTTTGTGTTAACTGTTAATGAGTGTTTTATTTCTAGCATGAAGAAAACCCACCAGCATCTCAATCAGATTTAAGTCCATACTTTGACTAGGCCACAACAAACACTTTGCTTATTTTCCCCTTTTGCATTCACAGTTGGACATGCAGGTATGCAAAATTTTTCTGTTTTTTTGTCTGACCTCCTTAAGGAATTTACTCCAAAATCCTGGAGTAACTTTGAGAGGCTGGCTACTTCTTTGAAGGTTCACCACTGTTCCAGGTTGGGGTTTTTTTCTCTTCCATTTGAAGATACAGTAATTGTCGTCACTATGGTTCTCTGAAGTCACGACTGACAGATGTCTCTTTAGCTCTGGGCATCATCCGTTTATTTGTTTGTTTATGATTCTACAGACTCAACAATAATCATGCCTGGGTTTGGCTGGTAAAACTGAATCAAAACAATTTCACTAATGATTTAACACATGGTGCCAAATCAATTTGGATATATTTATTGTCTCGGCAATGTATAATTACATTAATTATATTAATCCCCTAAAATAAACCTGTAGCTATCTCACTGATCTTTTTTGTCTTAGTGATTATAGATTCATAAACAAAGTTGAATTTGCTGTTCTGGCTTTAACCTCTAAAGGTGACATCTAACCAAACCATTCAGAGGATATGAAGCCTGTGTTTAATGGAAAATCAAAGACATTAATCACGGTGCAGCATGTCCCACTGGAGGTCTGTTTTGGAAAAACATATTGACAGCAGGACATTGATGTTTTATCTCTGCTGCTTAGTTGTGTTCAGGCAGGACATTGTGCCTTAGGAGGCTTTTAAAGAACCAAAGTTCCTAGCCCTCCTCAAAAAGTCAATGTCACTTCATCCTGCCCTGCTTCAAAGCCAATTATTTCTAATAACAAGCTGTCCTTAGCTATCTATTCAATCTGGCCAATTTTTAGGAAACTTCAGGCACTTCTGATTGGATATTTGACCATTGTTCTCAATAGAAAATTAGTTGGTTTTCTGCTGCAGACCTAGCTTAGAAGAAAAGTACACAATTTTTTGATAAGGTCGAGGCTACCTGGATACCAGAGCTGGAGGACTGGAGTTGAAGATCCCTGTTTTGAAGAAAGGTTTTATGTGCATGCAAGACAAAGATTGATCCTTCTTGCAACAATGTTAACAGTAGTAAAACCAAAATGTTCAAACTTAAGATCACCAACTAACTGCCTTGGCTGCAAATTATTAAGCTTGGTGGTGGTAGCATTATGCTGTGAGGCACGAAATGGACAGATGACGTCCAAATTCTTCAACTTTACCTCAACAGAGTCCTGGAAAGCCTTTCCAAAGCCCCAGATATTAAGCATACTGAAAGTTTATGAACTATGCTCAAAAGTTAGGTACACTGCAAGAAGCCAGTGAATCACAACAAGTTCCCCACTTTCCAACAGGTATAATAATCAAATAACCAGGCAGTGTCATGGCAGGATCTTGGTGATGCCTTGATAACTCAGCAGATCTAACTATCTTACTAGATTAAATCTGCTTCCCTTTGAGAAATTTCTTGCAGGAACTGGTTTCACCAAAAGGCAGGTGTCCTGCAAACCTTTCCATGTTTACAGAGCAAACACACATTTACAGGTGGACTGTTGACTTCAAACTGCAGAGACAGGTGTCCAGTAAATAGGACTCCAAACAACTGGTGAGATACTTGCAACACAAAACCCTCTCATATATGTAAATACCTCATATAACTATAGGTTCTCTAAAAGCTCAAGAGGTCAGGTAAGGCAGCTTGTATTACCTGTTTATTCACGCCGTCTCAGAAGTGTTGAAGAAAGATTTCCAAAGCAAAGTTAAGAGCAAATATCCCCATGTATAACTACAACAGTAGATCTAATAGTATAAAAATGTCTTCTCCCATCAAGTAACCTCTCGGCCTCCTGGTGCTGAGGTGTGGGATACTGTTTAGTTTAGAGTCTTAGTCAGTGTCTGGGTGGAGTCTATAAAAAGACAACCACAACCTGAAGGTTGTGAGCCACAAACCCAATTAGCACCTCTAGTGTCTGTCAGTCAGCCAATGGGGAGCTCAGCTGTGTGACACTTACAATGGGATTACACCAAATCTATTCCCATCATTAATATTATTTGTATTCTTATGACTGCTACTTAGGTTTTTAAAAATCTTGACAGCGTTTGTCACATGGCGTCCATTCAACCCACGCACTGAAACATGCTACAGTGGCACAAACTACTCAGCAGAATCAGTCCACATGTCCCGCAGAGCTGCAACAAATCCTTCTGTTTTGTTGTTCAACGTAGGCAAAGTAAGGTTAATAATAGCCTACTTTAGAACAGGATAAAAATGATGACGCTTGAGGCTAAAAATAAGGGATATTGTGGAAAATGTAAACATACCTGAGGTCAAAAACCGCGTGAGTTCCTCCGTTCAAAAGGAGACAGGACAGACCGGTGGTTTGCGTTCAGTCCCCGCGTTGTGTGAGACAGTCAACCCGGTCAGCTCCTTCTCTGTCAGTCTGCTGTGGCCCAGTCCTGCCGGGTACTTCCCGACCCTCCCACTACCACTCCCAGCGGTTTACCCACAGTGGACTCTGCTACAGCTGCGGCTTCTCCCACAGCGCCGCACAGCGCACCGTGTCCAGCCGTTCACCCGCAGGAAACCCCGGTCACTCCCATTACCAGGACTCGAGTGAAGTAGAACAGCGTTAGCGGAGCCAGCTGTCTGTCAGTGTGCAGCTTCTGCCGAGGTTAGGTTCCCCTGGATCCGCTGTGGGAGTGGTGTGGCAATTTCCCCTTTTTCCTTTTCTGTCATTGAAGGACAGCTACACCCAGAACTACCAGGAAGCTCACCAAAAACCCGTCCCACTCCTGCTGCTCGAGCCGAGGCGTCTAATGCCAGCAGAACAGAACCAGGTTTTATATCATCCTTCAGCTCAACTTGAGCGCTGGTTGTCTTACATTCATTAACTTCATCATCTTCGTTAACTTTATCGTTCGCTTTTAGTTCTGCGTGTTTGCCCAGCAAACCATAAATCCCAGTCATAAAACAGTTTAATTGGTAATTTTTCGCTTTAATTAAACATTTTTTTCCTTTCTGAATGACTTTAAACTTAAGCAGATAGATGAAAACATATTAACAAAGTACTTGTAATGTCGATTCAATTCATGTCCAGGTTATGCAGATATTTCGTGAAAAAGTCGAAACGGCTTTCAGAAGTAGCGCCTAGTATAAACGGAGCTCTGGCGCCATCTGCCGGTAGAAAAGATGCTGTTACTGTGGTGGGAGTGGATATTACGTCTCTTCCAGTCATTTGGATCAGGAGGGTCTTTCTGAGTCAAGCCCGAAATGGGTTCCAGTCAGTCTCGTTCGTCAGATTAAAAGTACTTTCTGAAAATAGAGTTTAAACAGGTACTAAATAATATTTTTCATAAATATTTTTGTCTTTAGATGTGCAAGCTGGTGGAGATGTATCCAAAAAGACTTGCAGGTGAAGCTTCAGGGACTGACTCAGTGGGGCTGAATTCAGAGGCACACCACACTTTTTAGAATTATTAGTGAAAAACAAAATACTTATGTGTCCTTTTCCCATTCACTTCACAATTACAATCATAATCAATTAATCATTAATCATCATTAAGTTCAGATTTCTGTTTTTTTTTAATGTTTTTTTATTTGTCTAATGTAATAGTATAATTTTAAATGCCATGTTTTCAGTAGCTGTAATTGCAAAATCATCATAATTAATAGAAATAAAGGTTTCAAATATTCATCTCCATATAATGTTTTACTAAGTGATAAAGTTTCTGAATTAAATTGACTTTTCAATAATATAATCTATTGAAGGGGCCTGTATTCACATTTTTCTGGTAATTGATCATAAAAATAAAATGTACAGAATATTGTAATTGTAACATGATACAAGGAATGGACACTTTATCAGGGAACTTATGGTAAAGATGAATATTTCTGCATTTTGGACTTTCATAATGGAGCAATGTGGATCACACAGATAGCAAGGTTATCTGCAGACTGTGTCTTTGTGATATTACTGTTGTTATGCAATGTGAACTCTGCTCATGTGGCGCTGACCTCAGCCAGCTGGACAGATGGGAGCACATGAGATAGACTGTAATATGGCTGCACTGCCAGAGGGGGGAGTGATCGATTCAGAACAGAGCCAGAATCAGTCAACATACACTAACACATGGACGAGTCCAGGTCATGTTGGACTGTCTGACTCTAACAGAGGGACATGTTGTCAGCCTTTTCCCTCTACTCCCCACTTCTGCGTGTATCATATACTGACGGTTTTCTGGTTTTACTGTCTCATCATCGAACTCTGTGGGTATGATGCAGAGAATTTAAGAAACAGGAACTATGTCTTCACATCATGATGCCTTCAAGGGGTTTTACAAGATGGCTGGAAATGCTAGGTTACACATGACGCAGGGCCCCATTTTTCTTCATTATTATAGTTTTTTTTAATGAATGCATGTTTTGCTGACATTGTATTTTATAAAATACCCATATCAGGTGTAGTAATATTTTGGGATTTTTATTAATGTAAACAATACTCAAAGATTTGAAATGTATGAAATTACAGTAATTTTTTGGAGAAAAATACAAAGATTCTGGTCAAGATATGTATTACTTTCAGTTGGTATCATCAGCTCATACCCAATTATGTAAAGAACTACCTATTATCCATTCATCCATCCATTTTCTTACACTCTTGTCCCTAGTGGGGTCGGGAGTTGCTGGTGCCTATCTCCAGCTAACGTTCTGGGCGAGAGCCGGGGTCTCCCTGGACAGGTCGTCAGTCTGTCGCAGAACTACCTATTAACTTATTGTCATTTGTATTAGCAAAAGCATTTCTCTTTAATGGATAAGGCACCAAATTAGTTTCCAGGGGCCCGCATCCTTGTAAATCCAGCCCTACACATGGCACAGGTATAATCGCTACAGATCCTAATGACACGGAGTGATCCAGCCCTGAAGAAATGTCGGAAGGGGAACAAATGAAGCCGAGTTCAGGAATGTGTTTGTCGTTTCCTCTCGTCCAGGCTCCAGTACATTCCACACCTCCTCAGTCATCACCGGGCCGGGCACAGCCGGCTGCACTCAATCCTCTGACTGAAACTCTAAATCTTACATGAATCCATGATTTAACTTTACCACACGGTGCCTGGGACCTCTGAAGGTCTGCTTTTTAAAGAGCTCACTCCCTTCATTCCTCAGATGCTCAGCTCATACAGAGGGCAACACATGTTGAAAGGACTGAGTGGTACATCTGCTGTTTCCTGCAGGGCAACTCCACAAAGGCAGAAGCTAAAGGTTGAGACCAGAAGATCTCAATCAGACGTCAACATTAACCCCTTAAAGAAACCAGCAGAATCCCAGCAAATATTCCTTAACCTGTTTATAAGTCTTCACAGATATGAGCAATTCAAGCAAAGTTTTACAAAAACAACATAATGTAGATTCTGAGTAAGCAGCTGTTGCAAAAGTTCAGTCGACCTTTAATAGTGAACAGGTTTTTTTCTTATTTGTTGCCAAATGAAGTCAGAGAGTGAAAAGGACTCGTGCACCAAAAATTAAGGGGGAAAAGGAGTAAAGTAATAATGAGTAAAGTCAAATTGTTTGTTGGGAAGGGATGTGTAAGTTATTGTTGATCCAAAACATTAAATAAGGATTTTCTAAAAATTAGAAAATGACTTTTCTAATTCTGAGCAATAAAAAACAATATTTAGGTCACTTTTATAGTAAAGTACAGTACAGACCAAAAGTTTGGACACACCTTCTCATTCAATGAGTTTCCTTTATTTTCATGACTATTGACATTGTAAATTCACACTGAAGGCATCAAAACTATGAATTAACACATGTGGAAATATGTACTAAACAAAAAAGTGTAAAACAACTGAAAATGCGCCTTATATTCTAGTTTCTTCAAAGTAGCAACCTTT
>CAEFZX010013236.1:0-12975 GCA_903066825.1 Alfaro cultratus | reverse complement strand
ACACCTGCATCAAATGGTGCCTCATTAGAAGGCCTAAGAAGAACATTGACTTGCTGAGGAGGTTGTTACTACCACTAGGGAGAGAACTAAAACATGCAGGATGCCGGCCCTCGAGGACCGACCTTGGGCACCTCTGGTCTAAAGTCTGGAAGCAGCCGTGGTTTGTTAAAGTCTCACAGGTCTGGGCAACTCCAGGCCTGGAGGGTCTACTTCAACACACCTGAGTCAAATAATGAAGTGATTAGCAGGATTCTGGAGAACCTGACTGGACTTAGGGGGAGATTCAGCTGTTGGATTCAAGTGTGTTGGACCAGGGAGACATTAAGAGTAGCAGGACATCAGCCCTTCAGGACCAGGACGCTAAACATCCTGGTATCTGTATTAATGATGTGTGGTCCTTTGAGCCCTGCAGGCCACCGTAGAGACTGATGTGTTCATGCTTGAAGCTGATGTGAAACTTCAGGAATCAGAGAAATGAAATCAGACTTTATTTATTCAGATTGATATCATTTCATAACAGCTGGAACTACTTTAATATTCTTTCTACGTTAAGCTGCCGTTTGTCGTGATCCGACTGGATCTTCTGGACCTCCACTGTGATAAAACGGTTCCGGTACCAGAGTTGAGAGTTCACTCTGCTTCTGGATCCGGTTCTGGTTTGGGTACCAGACTTCGCTCTACTCCACCAGCGAAGCGGCGAAGAAGTTTTGCTCGTTCTGCATCTGCTGCCTGAAGATCTGATTGGCCCGTTTAATCTGGGCGGGCGTCTTCAGGTTCTTGTTGAGCAGAACCTTGTAGTGCTTCTCCGGGTTGCCGTACATGTTGCCCTTCTTCCAGACGAAGTAGGCGTTGCAGTAGCTTTCCTCCAGGCTGTTGGCGATCCAGATCCAGAGCCTGGAGCAGGGCAGCAGACTTACAGCGAAGAAGATGGGCTCCTCCTTGTCCATGATGGTTCTGTAGTCCAGCAGGTACCGCTCCATGGCCGGGATGGGTCTGATGACCAGCGGCGCCTGGCAGAGCAGCAAGCAGAAGTTCAGGACCAGAACCTCTCAATGTTTCACCAGCCTGAGGAAGACCTCCTTACTTTGAGCTTGAACCGGTCCAGAATGTAGTCGGAGAAGTTCTGGTAGCTCTGGTAGCGTTGCTGCACGAACGTCTTCAGGTCGTCGGGAAGCTGCCTGCGGCTCATCCGGCCCAGCATGTCCGTCACGTTCAGCAGGTACAGGACGTCCTGCAGCATGAAGGCCATGTAGTCGTCGGCCTGCAGGTCGCCGCGCTGCATGTGCTGCAGGAAGGGAACCGTCAGCGTCTGCTGGGCCACGTCCCAGTTATTCAGCCACAGCTCTTCATAAACGTCCTGGACTTTTCCTGCCGTCGGGTCAGAAACTCATTTTACACGACCCAAGTTATGGAGAAAACATTAAAGTTTCAGAAGTTTTACTTTACAGAAAAAGTTTTCAGTCATTAATTTGGACCAGAATAAAACAAACTCCAATGTTTGAATCTGAACTTCCTGCTGACTGAAACTAAAACAAATCCTAAAACTTCCTGCGTGTCGACGGTTCTGAAACGTTCATCTGGATCCGCTTCACTTTCACCTCAAAATCATCCTTTGATTTTCTTCACATTTTTGTCCCACAAAAAAAATACAAATATCTGAAAAGAAAAATTTCAGTCAAATAAATGAAACAGAAGCTTTGGAGCTGAAATCGTTTTTCTAAAGTCAAATCTGTTTCCAGAACCAGAACCTGGATCAGAACCTGGTTTCACCTCAGAACACATCCATAAATCATACTTTTATACTTTCTTCCAAATGGGGAAAAAATTCAGATTATTTCAGATCCTCTGGAGAATAAAAGTGTTTTTTCTTCAGAACCTGGAATATTTGGACAGAATCTGACATTTTTAAGCAGAAGTCATTTTTCTTTTTTTTTTGTGGGTTTGGGTCGGAACCTTTCAGCACAGCAGAAACCTTCGGTTCTGTTGGGAGAGCGGAGAAGACGGGCAGAACCAGAACCAGCAGGACCGCTTCGAACCAGAACATCCTTCCTGGAAACGACACAAACGGTTACCATGGTAACGTCACTGAAAGAAGGAAACGGCCGGGTTCTGGTGCAGTCCAGTTCACCTCAGGACAAATAAAGTTCTGTTACTGATATGAAATGTTTCAAAGTTACCTGAATGCATCTTCCAGCGCGGTGCCTTCAGTTGCTGCGGGACGTTTCAGTGTTGCTGCACAGCGGACATCTTCCTTTTAAAGGGCCGGCGTCGGGGCGGAGCCGGCAACATCTCTGTCAACACAGGTTGCTATGCTTGACCAAACATTGGCCAACTTCCTGTCCAGCAGCTTTCCTGACGTTAGTAAAAGGATATGACATCATCAAGCGGATAAAAACGCAATTTCGAAAGTAGTCATGCTGCGGGCCGAACGTTTCATTGAAATGTTTCTGTTTTGTGAATGACTTTCATCATTTCTGTGGAATCAGAATTTCATTTTGATTCGTTTCTTCAGATCCACTGAGAGCCGAGGCGCTTCAGGGCCGAGGTTCTGGTGAAACGGACCGGGTCCGAGGAACCAAGCGGACCTGCAGAACTCGGCTCGGTTTGCTGTCACTGGAAAGACCAAAAGCAGAACCTCAGACGGCCTCAGCAGAGGTCAAAGGTCAGATGTTCAGAGGAATTTTTCCGTGAAAACAGAAGTGACAAAACAGAAAGTTCAGAAAAAAACATCAGAACGAATCAGAAAGAAAAACCATCAGGTCAAACCGGGCCTGGATCAGAACCAGAACCTGCTGCCACCGACTCGTCGGTTCTGAATAATAATATTTGTGCTGGAGGATCTTTGACCTCTGATGTTGGATTTGACCTTAACTAATAACGTCTTAACATTTTTTCATTGAATAAACTGGACTGGTTTCAACACAAAAACTCTAAACATGAATGAAACGTGTAGAAATTGTTCACTAAACGTCTCAGGTTCATCATTTTCCAGTTTTACAACAAAATAAACTTTTTTTTTATTTAGCCTGTCAGAGAAAAACAGGTGTTTATTTTTTAACATTCATATTTTTGCTGTTATTCATTTCAAAATGTCATCCAAACTAAACATTTAGTTCTCAGCTAAATGTTTAAAGTCTGATATTTAGTTTGAAACTGACATTATAAACAAGGTGAAATTGTGACTAAAAATTTATGGGGTTTTTCTACCACAGGCCAAATAAACCCAAATATTGCTTTGAATTTTTTTACAGTGTAACTTTAGAAACAGGCCGTAATGCTGAACAGAACCCAGCGGTACCGTTCAGTAGGAACCCGTCCAAACTTCTGTTTATGGGTCTGATGTAAATTTGTGACGTTCAGAGAAGCAAGATGTTGGGTTTTTATTAATTTCATAATAGTGGAAACTTTGGGTGGAATTTATGACTCAAAGAGAAAGAAACAGAAACAGGAAGTGATTTCTGTTATAATTCTGAAACAGTTGAAACTGAAAACCACAAACCAGAACCAGAACCGGGTCCAGCTGCTGCAACAATCCAACCCCATCCAGAACCAGTGGAACTGGTCCCACTTTGTCCCAGTTCTGGTTCTGGACGGGTCCAGTCAAAGTCTAGGTGGAGCCCTGCAATCGGTGGGTTGCCAGTTCGATTCCATCGTCAGTGTGTGAATGTGTGTGTGAATGTGTGTGTGAACAGATATAAAATCCTCTGGATTGAAACACCACTGAGGTCATTTCCTAAAAATATTTACGTCATTTTAATTCAGCTTTTAAGAGTCGATTTATTGAACATCTGCAGCTCAGAAATAATAAAAAAACATTTAGTGACTTTAAAGGTTGTTTCTACACAAAAAGATAATTCAGGAATAATTTAAAACATAATTTCCTCCAATTGATCCCATTTAATGATCCATGGTGTGAAAATCTAAATGTATGTCAGAAATCTTCATGTTGTTACTAAACATGTCACAACAAAGTTATTAAAATGTTTCTGCTGAACTGAAGTTGATTTTCTCATATCTGAAAATATCTACATAATCGGATTATTTAGATTTATTATTTAACATTTAAATTGAAAAGAATCTACAGATATAATTCATGCGTTCAGATGCAAATCGGACCGAGTCAGGATGAACCTGGACGGGATCTAAAGGTCAGAAGGTCACCAGACGTTTCTGGACCTTCAGTCCTCATGTAGAAGTTCTGCAGTTCTGAGGACAGCCAGACCCAGACACCCGGTTCTGACCGGAAAACAAATGTCAGGGAGAACGAAGCTCCGCCTCCTCTCACTCTCCTGAGGCTCTGATTGGTTATTCTGGGTTTTTACTGAGCAGCAGGACAACAGAACCTCCTCAGTACCAGACGAGTTGAAAAGGTTCTAAATGTTGGTTCTGATCATCTGACCAGAACCGAGACTAGAATGTCCACCTCCAACCGACTCCTTCAGTCCTTCCAGCAGAACCAGAACCTCTGGGTTCTGGACCAGTAACTCTGGCAGATGAGATGACTGTGGAACATAAGCTAAGCGCTAGCAGACTTAGCATCGGCTGCGGGGACAGTGGGTGGAGTCAGGTAGAGTTTCACTCTGAGGTCACTCAGGATGTGTCATCTGAAGCTCCTGATTGGTCCAGATGGAACCAGAACCAAGACTTTAAAACTGGACCTCTAGAATAGCCTACAGCTCCGTTCATGCAAAAGTTAACTTTTGATCACCATGGAAACGCCTCAAAGCAACCAGAAGGAATAAAACAATCTGAAAACTGGGTGTGTCAGAAGAGCTCCTGGTTCTGTTCCGGTTCCCTACAGCGGGTCTGGAGCGTGCAGCCGGAGATGACTGTTCAGCGCAGAGCGGTTCTTAAAACGTTTCTCACACATGCTGCATGGGAACGGGCTCTCCCCCGTATGAGTCCTCCTGTGGATCACCAGATGGACATTCTGGTTGAAACTTTTACCACAGAACTCACATGTGAACAGTTTCTCATCCATATGGGTTCTCATGTGAACTGAAAGGTTGTCGCTCCTCCTGAAGCCTTTGTGACAAATGGGACAGAAGTAAGGTTTCTCCTCTGAGTGACACCTGCTGTGGAGGATCAGACTGCGCTTGGTGGTGAAACTCTTCCGGCAGGTCTCACAGGAGTATGGTTTCTCACTGGAGTGGATGCTGGTATGCTTTGACAGGTCGCTGCTGCAGCGAAAACATTTCCCGCAGATGGAGCAGGAGTATGGCTTCTCCCCAGTGTGGACCCTCATGTGGGTCAGCAGAGCAAACTTTCTGATGAAACTCTTCCCACAGGTCTTGCAGGAGAACGGCTTCTCTCCGGTGTGGATTTTGCAATGCCTCCTCATGGCGTACTGAAACCTGAACTCTTTCTCACAGAAGTCACATTTTACAGGTGTTCTACTTGTGTTTGGTTCAGACAGACAGCTTGCTTCCAGCTCCTCAGACCTGCTCGTCCCCGACTCCAGAGTCTCGGCTTTGGGAGATCTCTGAGGGAAGAGTGGGTCGTTGCTTGGTTCGGGTTCATCATACTCGACCGTCACCATCAGTGTTTCCGTCTCCTGCTTCAGGATGAGCTGCTCAGCTTCCTGACTGACACACAATTCTTCATGTTCCTCTTTGACCTCTGGAGGCTGCAGTGGTTTCTTCTTCTTCTTCTTCCTTTTAATCTCGGGGAGTTGTAGCTCTTGCTGGGGAGGCCTGACTTCCTCCTGGTCATTATGGACGTCCTCGTCACAGAGACGACCAGGTGGAAAACCTGGATGAACCAAACAGCAGAAGAAAATCAGCAAACAGAAAATATTTCAGCTAAAACATCAAACAGGATGAATTTATTGCAACATCTGCTAATTTTCTAACAACATAACTTATTATTAGCTTAGTGCTTTAGCACTTTAGCTGACTTTGCAAATGTTTAGTGCAGTTAGCTTCCCGTAAATTAATTTTTCTGGATAATTTCTAAAATGCTAACTTACTTGGTTTGTAAACTTTCAGTTGAATAAAGTTCAACGTCTGTGTTGAAGTTTTGGTTATTGACTTAAAAATTCTTCAAATAGTTAGACGTTTATATTTATGCTCTTATTTTGAAGTCTTCACCAGCTTCTCTTCATCATAACCGGTTCTGATTTTGGTAATTCAACTTTCTCATCTTCTGCTTCCTCTCCCAGACAAAGTCGCTGCTTCATTTCATTATTTTGAATGTGGAACATAAACACATCTGACTGTGACTTATTAAATAATGATGACATCATCACACGGCGTCAAGAAATGTTTTAAATTCATCAGAGGATAAAAAAGAAGCAATTTCACACAACTCATGCCAAAATTATTCATCCTTTGAAGAAGACAGAGATAAAGTGAACTTCCAATGACCCTGAGCGGTTTCCATGGAGATGGGTTGACTGGGTTCAAACTCCTGGTTCTGACCCGGAGCTGTGAGGCTGGTCCAGTTAAGTTCTGGCATTTTTTTCTCCCCGAGATTAAAACCAAGAAAAAATCTAAACAACTTTGAAATTACTGATGAGAAATAATCTGAGAAAAAGTTCAAATTCAGACGGTTCAGAATAATCACCTTCTGTTTAGACCCAAACGTAATATATGCTTTCAAGGATTTAATAATAATATATTTTGATTTTATTTCCAACTCAGGCACGACATATTTAATATTTAGACTTTATAGTTTAAAGCTTTCAATAATATGTTTCATTTTGTCTTTCTGAATTTGATTTGATTGAATAAAATCGTCCTCTCACACCCGTCCCAGTGAACGTTTCAGAACGAGAGGCGGGGTCACCTGGACGGGTCAAACACACACACACACACACACACACACACACACACACACACTAACCTGACAGTCATGTTTTTGGAATTGTGGGAGAACAAGATCATTTTTATTACATAATTTAGAAGATACATTTTATTAGATATATGTCTTGGAAGCAGAGGCAAAACTGCAATACAACAATAAAAGTCCATCCAAAAGGACAGTAGCCATAAATAAATACATAAAAACAAAAAATACATAAAAGCAAAGTGTCAGATTGGTAGTTCATCCCCATAACCAGTACTCTGGTACTGTCCAGGCCCGGCTAGTCGGCCATTCATCAGGCTGATGGACAGTGGCTTAGTGTGATGTGGGTTAATGTTTCAGATGGTTCTATTTACAGAGGAACCTGAACCAGGATGTTCTGAACCAGGAAGCCTGATCAGAGAGGATAGATCCGGACTGTTGATGATCTCACTTCCCATCTTCACCAGACTTTGAATTTGGGTTTTAATGTAACAGTAAGATTTTCAACCAAAGATTGGTGAACCTTTGCGCAGACATTTGTCACTTGTGTGCGCCAGCTCATCTATGAACACACCTAAGTATTTAAAGATGTGACCTGTTTGATGGGGCAGCCATGATGGCTGTGGGACTCTGATTGATTTAGGATCCAGAAATAACTCGACAGTTATTGAGGAAGCTGGAGTCTCCAGAGAGAACACACCATGCAAACTCCCCATGCTGGGAATCGAACCCAGGACCTTCTTGCTGCAGGGCAACAGTGCTACCAACTGCTCCACTGTGCAGCCCTAAATATTTATATAGCTACGGCTAATTTGCACCTCCAGTCGCCGGTACGGCATTTCTATGAATTAAAATACAATTTATAAATCAAAATTCAGTGAGAATACATACATTTTCCTCCCTACATATCTCTAAACAACTTCTTAATTCATATAAGAACTATGTATTAAAATATGTACCTTTTATAAATCAAGACAATACTTACGTTTTCCTCCCTAAATATTTCCTAAATAATTTTGCAACTTTCAAATGTATGTAAAGATCCCTGAACAAATTCAGCTAACATTCTAAAAATTGTAAATATTACACTGACTCACTAAGAAACACAGAATTTCTCCTCCATTAAATTAATATCGATCACACCTTTGATTTTCCTTTAGCGCGCGCTCTACCTGATGCAAATGGCGTCCAAACGTCCCCGCCCTCTTTCCGGTGGCCAGAACTCCTCGCTGGGAGACAAATGGAGCGGATGCTAACAGCTAGCACGCTAACAGCTAGCTTGCTAACACCTGGTGGTAATCTGCAACATATCCGCTCATATGACACGATGACGTCACTGTTTAACTCGTTTAACGCAAAAAATCCACCAGAGCCACAAATTAAACCTTTAATCCCTGCAATTTTGCGGGTTTGTTTCTGCATGGCCGCCATGTTGGATCAAACGGGAACGAAACAGAAGTAGGTTTTGGACGGAACAGTGGCACGAAACGGCTCATCAACGCGTAGCCGCCCTGGTTCCTCTGCGGGATCAACTAGACCCGGTTCCTCAGACCCCGGGAGGCCAGCCGGACCTACCTGCGGGGTTCTGCTCGGTTCGGGGGTTCTGCTCGGTTCGGGGTCTCCAGCTGAGGTCCAGCAGTCTCCGCTGCCGGTCGATCTCCTCCTCGTACTGGACGATGGTTTTTTCCAGCTGGGTGAAGATTTCTTCAGCAGCAGCAGTTAGTCTCTGTCTGATAAACTCTCTCAGAGGCTCAACGGAACACATTGCTGCTGGACGGAACCAGAAACACCTGGACACAGCGACAGCTGCTAGCAAGAGGCTAACCGGGTTAGCTGTTTTGTTTACTTCCGCCGGATGTTACAGTTTCAGGTTCCGGGAGAAACACCGAATTAGAGTTCCACTTTATGCTACAAACAAAGAAATGACACTTTAATAACAAATAATAAATGATTATTGTTAGTAGTAGAGGTAATATTACCATTTATGTTTATAATAAGCTAATTTTTAAATAGTTTTTTCTTCATTGAAAACTCCAAAACAGGGAAGGATCAGAAACAATAAAATCAAACTCACATTTCAACCTTTTCCAAAGAATATTTATAGATGGATACAAATGTATAAAAGTAATATGAAATAACCCATTCACATAATTCAGTAATACAAGCTTTGGTAAATCCAGTTTTAATGCACTTTTAAATCAAATTAAATCCTTTTTAAAAGCTTGAATGACACATTTTTAGGAAACGACTTCAT
Source organism: Alfaro cultratus (assembly GCA_903066825.1). Lineage (NCBI taxonomy): Eukaryota > Metazoa > Chordata > Actinopteri > Cyprinodontiformes > Poeciliidae > Alfaro > Alfaro cultratus. Next base: position 3,935 of record CAEFZX010013236.1, on the reverse strand, counting down.
GACTAAAATATTTTCCTATCATACTAAAAGTATTTAGACCAAATTCTTATTTACCAAGTGAAAGCTGAATCCATCTGTCTGAAAAGGTTTTTTTTATAGATTATCCAATCTTTAGATCAAGGTCAATATGGACAGAAATTTTTGAGTTTTAGTCTGCTGACTAAAATGTCATTTTGTTTGAGTCATTATTTAGTCTAAATTGTTTTAGTCTTAGTCTAGTTTTAGTCAACTAATTGTAAAATTTTAGTTGACTAAGTGTACTGTCAATTTAACCGACAAACTTATATGTAAAATTCAATTATTTTTTGATCAAATCACTGGAATTAACACAAAATTAATGTTTTTGTTTTGTTTGTTTTTTACAAGTTGTGGCATAAAATTGTCTGAATAAGAAATACAAAAACAAATGCAACTCTTTTTAAAGGTCTTTATTTTTCTGGCCTTGCTTTCAGCAATAAAATATTTCTCTGTGGAGACGTCAGTGTCTGTCCTGATGCAGCCTGTCTATTTCAAACTCTCACACACATTTTCAAATTTACCTTCATTCATCCTCACAGATCCTGTTCAGTCAGGAATGAACATCTTCCTTCTCGCATCTGGAAGAGTTTTTGGTTCTGAGGAAGCAACGAGTATCAGGTGGATGTTTTAAAAAGGTGGAGACATTGAGAGCAGCGCCATGTTTGTTGTCTGTCTCTAGGCAACCGTAACCTCTAGTTAGGTAGAGGTTGTTGAGTTAAAATGTTAAAACTTAAACAGTTCCAGCAAACAGTAGAGTCATGCTAAGCTAATGCTAGCTCTGACATTAATGGTTGGATTTTTTTTGGTGGAGTCTGAAGAATCCCTCCAGTCTGGTCGATGTTGTTGCCAGAGGCACAACTACATACTGAGGTGTTTGCGAACATGTCATCACCCCCCCAGGTTTAATATGTTCATATAGCTCTCCCTTATTCATGCACTCATAAAATACAGTAATTAAATTCAAACCATCATGGTATTTAGGTTTTTGTTGCCTCCCCAATGTAATTATTCCTTCCTGATGACACCAGTTATTATAAACCAACACCAACTGATAAGATCACATTTGCCATTTTACCATTCAGTACTTCCACATCTGCAGGCGCAGCTCTTACTTTTGTCCTTTTTGTTGTTGTTTCTGTATATATGGAGATCTTGTGTATCACTCTATGCTTGTTTTATTTTTAAGCTCATAGATCAAGCTGTTCATCTGAATCCTGTTTTTTAGGACAGGTTGCGAGATTCATCTTTAGCTCCCTGATGGCGAGTGCGTTACTACAATTCAAATTTAAAAGGAAAGAAAACGCGCCTCAGCACGTTCTCGAAGGGTCGGTGCCCAAGCTAGCTGTATGTCTGCCTGGCGACAGGAGGAGTGGTGAAGGATTGGGGGGGTGCGCCTAACAATTAGACCCTAATCAGTTCCATTCCTCTATTCCATACACAAACAGTTATCAAATACAGAAAATGCTGATTAGAAAAAAAAGCCCCACATCGTTTTGGTGCCCCCTGTAGTGTAGCGCCCCCATGCGTTGCACACAGTGCATACCCAGTTTTTGAGCCACTGGTTGTTGGGAACCAGAATTTGCATCAATGTTTGGCTTATGTAATTATTAAATATAATTAAATTATAATTAATGAAAATGGACAATTCTTCAGTTGAATTGGGGCACCAACTCCTGTATGTCTGCAATAAGTCAAACTTAGTGGCTCATAAAGGAATGAATTCAGACCGCCAGCAGAAGAAACAACAAAAAAAATGACGACTCGACAATTTCTAATCAAGTCTGAGAATTTGTTAACAAACAGTCCAACTTAAAAGCTGAACGACCCCATAACTAATCTTTTTAACTACTATCATGCAATCTAGATGCTAAGGAAAATGAAACACAGTCCAGAGCCAAACATGTTTAGGGACAGAGTCATTAAACTCGATCATCTGGTTTGTTGTTGGAGGACCATCTGCAGATCCAGGACTCGTCTTCCTCAGCTCTCTGGGATCTTCTCAGTGGTTCTTTCTCTTCATGTGTCTGTACAAAATGCTGCTCTGATTGAAACGCATCCCACAGGTCTGACATGTGAATGGCTTCTCTCCTGTGTGAATCCGGAGGTGCTTCGTCAAGCCGCAGCTGTTCCTGAATCTTTTCCCGCACACTTCACAAGGATATGGCTTCTCTCCTGTGTGGATCCGGAGGTGTTTCCTCAAACTGCTGCGGTCGCTCAAAGTTTTCCCACACACTCCACAAGTATGACGCTTCTTTTCTGTGTGGGTCCTCCAGTGGACCTTCAGGTCTTTGCAAATGATGAAGTTTTTCCCACAGAACTGACATGAGTACAGGTTCTCCTCAGTGAGGGGTGCATTCTCAGCTGTCCTCAGTTCTGGATCATCTGAAGTTGGAGCTTTAGGAGCTTCATCTGTGCATGATCCTGAGTCTTTATGGTTGCTTCTCTCCTGACTCTGGATCTCTGCTTTAGACGAGTTCTGAGAAAAGATCTGGGTTGTGTTTGGTTCTGCTTTAGTGGGGAACGTGTCGTCGTACTCGACAGTCACCATGCAGGGATCAGGCTCCTGCTTAACCAGCTGCTCTGCTCCCCAGCCGAGGACGTCATGGAGTTTCTCTTTAATCGGTTCTGGTTCCTTTGGGTTCAACCCAGAGCCAATCTTCTGCTGACTGAACTCCAGGTCAGAGGGAACATCTTCAGTGTTGCAGTGGTTCTGGTGGACCAGTTCCTGCTGCTGGAGACCTACATGGACCAAGGAGACCAAAATGAAAAGGTGTTCTTCTAACATAACAAAGCTTCTGGAATCATCGCTACATCCAAAGCTCCTGTGGGCCAGATTTAGGTTTTAATAACTGCTGAGTTGATTTTATTCCAACCCTGACAAAGATCTCCTCAGTGTAAATCCTTATTCAATGACGCAGAGGGAACCTTTAAACAATAAGTTCAGTTTTTAAGTTCCTCTGGGAAATAAAGCAGAAAAAATTCATCTCCAGTTTTCTCAAATTGATGTTCTTGCTCAAAGTGTTACTTCCTCATTGTGTGGCACCAGACAGACTAACCGCCTTAAAAACAGAATCATCCACAGGAGGTTGGATCCCTGGTTTCAATCTGAGCTGCGTAAATTGTTGTGACATAATGAATGCATGAGGTCAAACAGTCCAGTGACCCCAGGTGAGGAAGGTCATCAGGGCCTCCAAATGTCCCTTGCCAGAAAATGCATCATGCCCTGCAATGTGGAAATACTGGATGGTAATGTGTTTTATGATGTTTTCTACATAACGACACATCATCTGAGCTACTGGAGAGACTTTCATATCATTTTGAGCTGAAAAACAGGGCAGGCAAATATCAGCAGGATAAGAATCCATATTGGCCAAAACTGTCTCCCCCTACAAACTTGAAGAAACAAAGAGCTAAAAGTGACAAAACCTTTTCTAAATAATCACAGCTGTTCTCTCAGTTTCACCTCAACAGGACAACAGACATGATGCAGATATTGGCTCAGAAATTCAAATGCATCCCCCACATTAATAGACTGGACAGTTAAAGTTGATATCTCATTTTCTACATAACATGTTTTCTCCTGCGTTAAGCTTTTATAGTGTTAAAAGAAAAAGCTGAGAACATTTTCATCAGACACTGTAAAACATTGGACTCATGTGTCTCAATAAACTGCATTTATTTCAATTCATCTGCGACATAAATCCCACCGGTTTAGGCCTGACATGGTCAGGAAACATGATAATGTTATGAATATCTGTCAAAGTTTCTCATCGATATGCGATGCGCGCTCCCGCGACAGGGAACGCGCTTCTCAGCATAACAGCGTGGAAACCGAGCCGAACCCAGCCGGACCTACCTGCGGGGTTCTGCTCGGTTCGGGGGTTCTGCTCGGTTCGGGGGTTCTGCTCGGTTCGGGG